>JARFJB010002042.1:1035000-1040000 GCA_036346205.1 Vesta saturnalis
GAGTGTGTGAGTGTGTGAGTGTGGTGTGGAGTGTGTGAGTGTGTGGAGTGTGTGTGAGTGTGTGAGGTGTGGGGTGTGAGGTGAGTGTGTGAGTGGTGTGTGAGGTGTGAGTGTGGTGTGAGTGTGTGAGTGTGGTGTGTGAGTGTGTGAGTGTGAGTGTGAGTGTGTGAGGTGTGTGAGTGTGTGGTGTGAGGTGTGTGAGTGTGTGAGTGTGTGAGTGTGTGAGTGTGTGAGTGTGTGAGTGTGTGAGTGTGTGATGTGTGAGTGTGTGGAGTGTGTGGGTGTGTGGTGTGAGGTGTGTGAGTGTGTGAGTGTGTGAGTGTGTGAGTGTGTGAGTGTGGTGTGTTAGTGGTGAGTGTGTGAGTGTGAGGTATGAGTATGTATGTCTGTTGTATGTGTGCGTGCGTGCGTCGGTATGTATGTTAGTAACGTGTAGTGTGTGTGTGTGTGTGTGTGGTGTGTGTGTGTGTATGTGCGTATGTGTGTGTGCGTGTGTGAGTGTGTGTAGAGCGTGTGTGTACATGTGGGTGCGTGTGTTCGAGGGAGAGTGTGTGCGTTAGTGGATGTATGTTAGTAATTGAAATTTCGTATTTAAGCTTGTTTTCGTTGTTCCTGGGGCTGATTTTAGGAGATATCTAGACAAACATAACATAAACATATCTGCTATGTTCTATTAAACATATTGATAAGACGCGTAAATCAGCTACAAAGTTTTTCATTACCTGAATAACGATCAACTTTATAGGGAAATGTATAAGCATATTTTTTAGAGAAAATTTAATTTTACATAGCTTTTGTTTATTGAGCTTCTTAATAGAAAGTCAATTAAGTCTGAAAAATAAATAAACAGGATTGAAAATGCTTGAACTATATTATCGACATTTGTTTAGCAGCGGGTGGCTTAGGAATTTTTATTTCAAGTTAAGTTCTGCATATCTCTATCTCACATGAAGTTTTAATGGCCCATCTGTCATAGATGACTGTTTTAGTTTTTACAATATGGCCAGTCTTTGTTATGAACATGTTAAAACAGAGGTTATACAATTACCCTAAAAATTATTATTGAAATTACTTCATTTATTCGAACTTCCACTTTGTAGATTGGAAGGTCGTGTGTTGTTCCATACCAGTCATTTGTTTTTAGCTTACCTTTTTTACTTTATGGTTCTTCCAATTTTTCAATATCAATGCTTAATATTAAAGTAATTTCGTTACATCAGAAGGTAGGTCAATTTCTGCGGTCAGAAATTGGAACTAAATTAAAATTTAATTAATCCTACATTCTTCCTCCTACTGCAATTTTCTTTAGTTTAATAGAAGTTGCCGGCCCTAGTATTTGAACCCTTACCTCAAGCTCTTGTGTTGTGGTAGCAGGAAAACCTATAGGTTGTTTTATTGTATTTTATTTTATTTTGTTTGATATTAAACGTTAGGTTTGCATCTCGGTCTAGCTCAGCAAGGAACATTGTTTACGAAACTTACTGTAAGTTATGAACTTACTTTTTCAGGTTGTGAGGGAGGCAGTGATATATCCATGGGTATAATTAGTAAAGCATTTGATACGTTAGGCGCCGCTCAATGTTTAATAATTAAATACAACAAAAATTGAGAAAGTTGTGCATTAATACTACAGGTAATCTGAATAACGTTAAACAGCTATATTTATATGTATATTTAATAAAACAAAATAAGATTTGTTTGGTTTCAGCATGATCAGCATTGTATACCAATAACAATGGCATCCACTTGACCTATGTCAACAAAATTTACAGTTACAACGTTATCTACTCAAATAGTTTTATCTTAGAAAACGTCAACCGAACTCATCTGTTTCACAACAACACTATACTGATTTGTTATTTCCTTACTTTGCATTAAAAGGATACGTACTTGTATCTTCTTACACTCCGACTAAATATAAAGTATTAACTTTATTTTGAACTGCAGTTTAAGAACTTCATTTCTCATCAATATGATAAACATACCGTACGGTAAGGTAATTTACATACAAATAAACGAAGTGTAGATCAGGCAACGAAAGCAGGTAGACGACGAAAGCAGATATATCAACAGCATGGGTTTTTGATGCATAACAGAGGTATCTCCATTTATAATTCTTGAAGACGAAATTGCATTACCATTCACGCCATTTTATGACGTTATCCACCTCACTTTCCTATACCATCAATTATTACAACGAAATTGATTAACACATGGGAATTTTCTTAATCTATGGGCTTTCCTTAATATAGGGGCTTGTCCTATTAAACATAATATATACAAAATGTAATTAAAAATAGTTGCATACCTTGTGCAGGGAAGAAACTTAAGATACGACATGCATTGAAACGCAGAAGGAACGGAAATGAAACAAGTTCAGTTCGCGTTTGCGCAAAGAACAAAATTGATATGGCTAAAATAGCCATTCTAGAATGGCGTATTCGTAATTATGAACACTATAGAGAAAACATCGACATATACCAAAATGTAATTATTGAGACAAAAAACACAAACTCGAAACCTAAATTAAGGTAACGATAGCCAAGAATTGGCACGTTACAATTTGATTTATATTTTCGTGTGTTCTATTAAGTATTCAATTTTTGCTGAGGTTTTCCCCTGCATTATTGTTATGTAAGTAGTTGTATGGTGTTCTAATTTAAATGTAATTATGGTATCCTGATGACGGCAATGTATTTGTCGAAACATGTCGGTTTAAGATCAGTTACATTTATATTTAATCGCAATAAAGGATTCTATGGGGAAGGTTGTGTGTATTTAATTTATACATTTTATTAGGTTAATAGCTAACCTATGAATTAATTTTATACGTCAATAAACAGATATATTTACGTAATTTATAGATTATAATAATAAACGCATATAGAAATACGTCGTATATAAAATGTGTGAAGTTATAAGGAAGTGTAAATGTGATTTGTCTCTATAGTCATATAAAAAACTGAAAATATACGGAAACAAATTGTGAAAACTTCTCTACACATTTTTATCTGCACAAGAGCTATGCATTTGAGATCACGTCATTTTTTACTTGACGGCAATATTTACTGATGTTAGAAAACTTGTTTTACATAAGATAGTGAAGTGAACGAACTTTAAATCTCGCTGCAAGTTTCCTTACAGATATTCAATCCTAATACATTCTTACAGTAATTATTAGAAGCGTCATATGGGTCAAACAGTACGAACCTTGACATTAGATAAAACAACATACGTTTTCATAAATGAAACTATTCAGACGATACTACTTTTATTTTTATTAACATACAAATGTACATGAGATACCTTCAATGAACTAACAAGCCGAACTCTCGTATTCGTCATTGCTGAATGATTTGGATTAAAGTAAAGGTATAGAAGCTAAATCCTTAATTGTGGCATGCCTAGACTTTTTAGCTGTATTTTCTAGAAATTGAAGTGAACACTGCAGTATTTATACGTCTCAACATATGATGTGCTTAACTTTTTTATTGCGACAGTTTTACTGTTACCTTTGTATTCGCGCTAAATGTGTTCTGGATATAATTTCTGTTGATAAATGTTTCACATCAAAACTGGTTCAGCAATGTTAATGTTAGCAATCGAATTAACTATAATTACGGAAAGTAGAAAGTGATTTAGAAAACAGTAAATGACAAGCCACGAAACTTAAAAATTAAAATGAAGGAAGTGGAAGGAAACTGCAAGTATGGAAGTAGAAGAGGTAAAAATAGCTACAAAAAAGATAAACAGAAGTACTACCACAAAGACCGAGTACCAGTAAACTTATTAAGGTGTTTGAAGTATAGTGGATAGTTTTGAAGTGTCTACGGTGAAAATACAGTTAATAAATGGATGGTAAGGGTAATGAAGGAAACTATTTTTAGTCTTTACAGAAAAAATAGATAAAGGAGTAACAGAACGACGACGATCAGAAAGTGTTCTGTTCGTCCTTCTGTTACGTGATTAATATACAAAATGCCTCAGATTTGAAAACAAATTGATTCCTTTCAATAAAACGTTAGAACATCCGAGTACGGTTTGAAACCAAACAGAAAAAAACAAAACAAAGGCCAGTATGTACTCATAAATCCAAGTGTTCTCTCATATACATAAACACCCATTCATCCATAGATATAATCGCCGACAGATCTAATTTTCATCAAAAGGTAGGTGTTTTCTATTATTCGTCTCTGTAGGCAGTCTCCAGACCGTTGAAGACAAAGAGGCAGACGTACAGTCTCTGTAATCGATAATGACATGTCAATCCTAATTTTTTAGGCACCACCTGAACAAGTCTATTTGGCTGACTCCGAATCACCTTTCTACTCAACGAGTTATTATTTTTTGTTTTCTTTCTTCTTCTTCTTCTCTACTTTTGTTTTCGCTCACGTAAAACGCTTTACTTGTTTTCCGATTGTATTTTTTTTAAGGTACTGACTTGAAAATGTTTGGTCATTTTCTATATTCTGTCATACTCTTGCCCTTCTGACGCATTATACTTTGAGTAATTTACTTCGTCCTATTTGGTCAACCATTTAAATTTGGTATCATCCTTCTAATCCAACTGTCACTTTGTAACCATACATTTTGCACCCTTGATTAAAAGCTGCAGTGAAAGAAAATCAGCTACCACCAACGCACTTTCGGTTGCCACCGTTTTGTTGACTCGCAGACTCTTATTTTTACCTATTTTTAGATCTTCATAACCTTTTGACAACTTTGCCATGGTTATATATATATATATATATATATATATATATATATATATATATATATATATATATATATATATATATATATATATATATATATCGAGGCTCTTCTAAATATGGCTGAATTTTGGTTAGCGGAATAGATCTTTGCGCCTTCATGCAACTTATCTTACTTGTTGAATAAACGTTCCTATTTATTAGTATACGTAATTCCTTAACCATCAGTCTGCTTGAAACATTATCCTAAGAATTCTAAGTTCGCCGTCTCATAAATTTTTGAACCTA
>JARFJB010002042.1:1045000-1095846 GCA_036346205.1 Vesta saturnalis
TACTTACTCAAATAGAAAATGGATGGACACTCGTGTTATTTAAATATGTAAATTGATTCATAGGTCAGGAATTTTGTAATAGCACCGTTAGCGTTGCTTATTACAATTATATAATTCTCAATTACAAGATTTTTCGGAGGTACAATAATGTTTGTTAATAATATTACTTAATTTGGTTATTGTGTAAAAATAACTGAAATACAATAAAATGATATAATTAAAAGCGAAAGAAAAATTCCAATAAATGGTTCGTTAGCACAATATGCATAATTAGTGGGAATAAATTTATTTATTTTAATTACTATGTAAATTTATGCATTGTTATTCATTATAGCAAAATTTGATATAGTATTTACTACAAAAACGAAGTTAACATGTTTTAGGTTTATGACTGTAAAATAGGTCAACGGTGGATTGCTTCTGTCAACTTCCAGAGGGCGAATGAGGGTGATATGCAATATTAAAATAAATATTACCTATAGGACAAAGACGTACATAAGTGTATATTCCTCAACTGTTACATTTTCTAATATTTTAACTACAAATGAGCACGCCATATGTACGGTGTGGGCCAGAAGTAATCCTCCATTGTTCACTTATAATGTGTGGATAACCAGAATATTTTCGTATCGGTTTTTCATGAGCACCAAATAATTTTTGTAAAAACTGCAATATTTGAGTTAAATTGAATAACTTAAAATTTACTGTTAATAGAGTTCCTGTGACTGTAGATATAATAATAAAAGTAAAATATTGTGCATCAGATATGTTAGAATTAAGGTTACTCACCATATAAATAAAATCTATTTATATACTTTGGGAACTTAAATATGTGTCCCAATGCGCCCTAAAGTTATGTATGATATTATAATACACTTAGGTACACAAAGTTTAACAACTTTAAATAAAGGTGATCAATGAAGGAGTGCTAGATTAGCCAAAATGTAAATAACAATTTGCACTTATTATCGTAACTTTAATCGTTTTAATCATATAAGTATAAATGCACCCACAGGAAGCAACATTAAATTTAACAGAAGTAGTTTTAATAAAACCTGTTGGTTTAAACTAATTCACCAATGGAAAATTTTGTAATCGTAGACCACCAATATACCAAATACGATGTAGAAAGTTTCAACGTAACTGGGTATAAAGGTTTGGTAATTAAATAATTTCAACGAAGTATTCCCATTAAAATATTTCAAGAAACGCATTTAAATAAATAATAAATATTGTGATAAGGTATTTGAAATCATGTTCCAAGTATTTCAATTAAAATATCTCAAAGTATTCCAAAATATCCCAGTAAAAACACTTTAATTAAGCTATTGTAACAAGTGTAGCCTAAAAATCAAAAGAATAAACGGTGCATTGAATACCCGTGAATGAAGCTACATGAAAATAAGTGCGACAGGTGTCAAATTACACTTAAAATAGGCGCACTAGATTTTAGTTACAAGCCCCATTTTTAGTTTCACAAATTTAAAGGCAACTTTTATACTACACCTACACTAACAATTCAAAATGACCTATCATTCTTGATGAATAGAAATAATCATCTCGTACTTACATTCTAAATATTTAAAGTGAAGTATCTCATAACACTCCAGAAAATAAGGAAAAGCCGGATAGAAGAGACGTCACTAAATGAGTTTAGTTATCCTTCTATCCACGAACGGTATCAACTCAATTATTGAGGGTTCAATCGTGATGTTAAGGAAGCAATCGGCGAATCGTTACATAACGAGAATTTGTCTAATACTTTTCTAAGAAACTTCATTTTAATGAGCAAAGAATTCCATTTTATAGATTTTGGTATGTTTTCTGTAAAGTTATTCTCTTCAGGAGTCGTATTTAAAAGTTTTACCTGTGCAGGTGATTTGTGGATAATGATGATTGACGTACTTGGTATTATAAGTATTTTGAAACTGTGCTTTGATATTAGTTTAATTTATAGGCCCATTTTTACAGTTTTTGCTTTTATACCGCGACGTTTCGGAAGCGGGCTCTGTTTCAGTCATAGGCTTAGTCCTGAGAAGGACTGTTCTCGCACTTGAATCATATATTATGATTTTTTTAACACTTGACTACGCTTAGATTCGAACTTGACAGCTTTCATTTGTAAGTCTGACACCTTTACCACTGATCCACTGAGTAATCCAATATATATTATTTAGAACTTATATATGGACATGGGACGGACACGACACAGAAACGACACAGGCACAGGCAGACACAGACACGGGCAGCAGACACATAAAAAATTTTCACAGACCTTGACGTTTAGAAGGTCATCCAATTAAGGAAGCACTATTGCCAGATATGTTGATTATGGTCTATCTCAACCTTAGTTTAACGTTGTGAAATGAGGTAGTAAGTCTATTTAGCGATAGTAAAAAATATCGATTGCTTGTAACAACCCTTTTGAGTTGTATTAAAATATACCTTAATTTAAGGTTTTTCATTCGTTCTGTTGTAAATATAAGAAAAATTTTAATTATTGAAATATAGGTATGTGGTAGGCAACTTAATTTGCATATCTTTTAAGTGCATACTACTTAATGGTTTATATTCCACTTCAATTATTTTTCTGATCATTTTATTCGCGCATCATTGACTTAATTCCTTGGGCAAATACTTTGCGCACGACTACATCATCTAACTTAAAAGCAACCATTTTTTACTTCCTGATGAATGTTAAAGCAGGAAGATTTGTTTTGATTTTGCAACTAAATTTTAGTGATAAGTGCCATTAATTAGATGGTAAGATATCTTTTAACTCGTAATACAAAAATTAAAACATTTGCTCTTTTCAGGCACTTTTATTTTTACTTCGATTTACCCTTTAATTACATTTTAAGTACGCATTTAATTTTACCATTGCAATTTTTATTTGAAAATCTCAAAGAATGCAATAAATATTGGATTATTCAATTTCAAGAAGAAAATTTATAAGGATAATTCCAGTTTGGGTGTGGCTGATAACATAAAAGCAGTGTTATTGCAATAAATTGCGCAACATTGACAGATGGATTACGTCATCTTGGATTACAATTCTGCATCATATTTTTTAATACCAGGGATTCTCAAGAACATTTTGTATATTTAGTAACAGGTATTTAATGTTTAATGATTTTTTAGTAACTTAAGGTTTTTACAATTAGTTTTAAGATATATTTTATTTAACCCTTTCACTTTATATATTTAAAAACATAGTTGTATATTTTTATTGTTTTACGTTTTGATAAATTTTTAGTGTAGAACTCGGTTTAGTTATTCTGAGTATTATAAAATAAATAACTTGGCGTCCGAGCTCATTTTATTAGTGTTACATTGCAAATTCATTTTTATATGTATGTTCAGTGGAAATAATTTAAGCATAAATTGTGGTAATCAAGCAAATCAAAATAATGAACCTCCCACTTAAACTACCGACTGGGACAAAAGCATTATTTGTGGTGAATGGTTAGTATCTCCAGTTAGTTATAACGGTTTGTTTTTGGAGAACTATTTACTCTTATTTCTTTATTTCATTATTATATATTAAAACACTTTTATATTTTTATACGATTACCATTTACGCCACTATATTATTACACTAGCGCGAGCAGGACTTGATTTGCTTTCATTACCATTTGTTGGTTATTTTTGCTTTTGTTTGTTTTAGTTTCGATTGTTAGAGTTCACCATTTTAAGGTATTGTAACAATTTATTATTACGATTGGTTATATTGTGTTTACGATTAGTGAAATTTTGTTGTTTGTGTTTATATAATATTTTTACTATGTCAAATTTGAATTATTTATTTTTTATTTGATTCGTATAAGAAATTTGAAATGACCAAACCTTAGAACTGGAATTATTAAAAGAAAAACTTCATAACATTCAATCTTTGATCAATTTATTCAAACATAAGCCTTCGAAACGAGAATACCTTAAACTTCACACTCGTTTACCGCATATTTTGAAACGTTTGAATTACATCATTTTGATAATGAATTTTTGTATTTACACGATCAATTGTTGACTTTATGTAAGGAATCTTTAGAATTAATTTAAACTATTAACGAAAGCATTGAATTGAACAATGAGTTACCATATTTAGACACTTCTAATATTTCTGTCACATAACGACAATGTTAATACTTCAGTTAGTATTCCTGCTGAAGATTTTTCCAAATTAATTCAAAACCTTACAATTTGCGACGTCGTCCATTAAAATTAAATGTCGGTTATTTAGTTTGGAAAGAATTTTACTTTATCTGATGCGACTAAAATTATAGTCAAAAGTTAGCTCCAAAATTTATTGAAGCGAAAGTTATTGAGGTGTTAGGTCCAACTACGTACCGATTGGCCACCTTTTGATAATAAACCATGAGGTGTTTTCATGTTAAAGATGTAAAACCCATTAGTTCTTATTTATTTTTCTATTTTAGTATTTTTGAGACTCTTACATTCTGGTTTTCTTATTTACATTTTTATTATTTTGATGATTTTTAAAGTAATTTTATTTTGTGCTTATTTGGCGCATTATTTTATTTTATATTGTTGTGGCTTTGCAAACCACTTATTTTATTTTGTTACATTTGTTTCGCACGATTGTTGATATTTAGCTCACATCGTGCGATTGCTTTGCCGATTTTTGGGACATTACTTCGGCAGATTCTTTTATTGGATTTACAATTTGCTATTGTTACAATAGTAAAATTTAAGATAACCCTTTTGAGTTTACCTCTGATCGTTATTTAACGTGAAATTTTCAAACTCTTAACCGTGGATAAGAAAACTAGTAGTGCTTGTTTTACTGTTTTATTTTTTATTTGATTTAGTTATTTTAGTTTCCTGAAATCGTTTTCGAAATTCTAGCTTTTGAAGATTCCTGATTTGTCTATTGATCAGAAAAATAATTTAAAGTGGGAGTATAAGCCATTAACAAGTGTACACTTAAAAAGATATGCAAATTAAGTTGCCTACCACATACCTATATTTCAATAATTAAAATTTTTCTTATATTTACAACAGAACGAATGAAAGACCTTAAATGAAGGTATTTTAATAAAACTCAAAAGGTTGTTACACACTCTTAAAATTTGGACTCGAGATCACCAAAGCGGAGATTCCAAACACTAAGCTAATAAACAAATTTATTAAAATCTAAGAAAATAAAAAATGTTAAGCTAACTAAAATCTAAGCAAAATGTAAACACTAATACCAAAATCTAAATAAAATGTAAATAAAATAAAAAGGGAAAAATAAAATGCTAAATAAAAGACCAAATAAAAACTATCATAGTCACGTTCGGTGAGTCAAAATCAGTAAATCCAAGATACGACTATTTCCATGGCGAATTAGCTCAGGATGCTTCGTCATGGAGAACAAGAGAGGCCACTCTACCCTTCACGAGATTCAGGTTTCATGTTGTTCCACAGTCGTCGTCCAAGACTAAACATACCCCTAACTAATACGCACGTTTTGTAAATAAATCGAAATCGCGGTGAGGTAGCAAAGAGAAGGATGATGCACTCTTACGAACACAACAACCCTAAAACTACCAAAACGTCATAATCAGGAAGCCACAATCGGGAAGTGAAATAATCGAGGTTGACACGAGGCAAACCGAAGTCCTCAAGAATAGTACGTAAATTAGATTTAGAAAGGATTAATCCAAATTTATTTGATTCGTACAAGAAATTTGAAATCAACCAAACCTTAGAACTGGAATTATTAAAAGAAAAACTTCATAACAATACCTTAAACTTCACACTCGTTTACTGCATATTTTGAAACGTTTGAATTACATCATTTTTGATAATGAATTTTTGTATTAACACGGTCAATTGTTGACTTTATGTAAGGAATCTTTAGAATTAATTGAAACTATTAACGAAACCATTGAATTGAACAATGAGTTACCATATTTAGACACTTCTAATATACAATGTTAATACTTCAGTTAGTATTCCTGCTGAAGATTTTTCCAAATTAATTCAAAATCTTACAATTTGCGATGTCGTCCATTAAAATTAAATGTCTGCGATTTAGTTTGGAAAAGAATTTTACTTTATCTGATGCGACTAAAATTATAGTCAAAAGTTAGCTCCAAAATTTATTGAAGCGAAAGTTATTGAGGTGTTAGGTCCAACTACGTACCGATTGGCCACCCTTTTGATAATAAACCATTAGGTGTTTTTCATGTTAAAGATTTAAAACCCATTAGTTTTTAATTATTTTTCTATTTTTAGTATTTTTGCGATTTACATTCTGGTTTTCTTATTTACATTTTTATTATTTTGATGATTTTTAAAGTAATTTTATTTTTGTGCTTATTTGCACATTATTTTATTTTATATATTTGTGGCTTTGCAAACCACTTATTTTATTTTTGCTACATTTGTTTAGCACGATTGTTGATATTTAGATCACATCGTGCGATTGTTTTGCCGATTTTTGGGACGTTAGTTCTCGGGCAGATTATCTTCTTTTATTGGATTTACAATTTGCTATTGTTACAATAGTAAAATTTAAGATAACCCTTTTGAGTTTACCTCTGATCGTTATTTAACGTGAAATTTTCAAACTCTTAACCGTTGATAAGAAAACTAGTAATGCTTGTTTACATTTTTATTTTTTATTTGATTTAGTTATTTTAGTTTCCCTGAAATTGTTTTCGAAATTCTAGCTTTTGACGATTCCTGATTTGTCTAGTGTACTATTCTTGGACGGTGCTTGAGGACTTCGGTTCGCCTCGTGTCAACCTGGACTAGTTCACTTCCCGATTGTGACTTCCTGATTATGACGCTTTGGTAGTTTTAGGGGGTTGTTGTGTTCGTAAGAGTGCATCATCCTTTCTCTTTGCTACCTCACCTAGATTTCGACTATTTACAAAACGTGCGTATTAGTTAGGGGTATGTTTAGTCTGGACGACGACTGTGGAACAACATGAAACCTGAATCTCGTGAAGGGTAGAGTGGCCTCTCTTGTTCTCCACTGAGCTAATTTGCCATGGAAATAGTCGTATCTTGGATTTACCGATTTTGACTCACCGAACGTGACTGTGGTAGTTGTATTTAGTCTTTTATTTAGCATTTTAATTTTCCTTTATTTTTATTTACATTTTATTTAGATTTTAGGTATTAGTGTTTACATTTTGCTTAGATTTTAGTTAGCTTAACTTTTTTTATTTTCTTAGATTTTAATAAATTTGTTTATTAGCTTAGTGTTTGGAATCTCGCTTTGGTGATCTCGAGTCCAAATTTTAGGAGGGCTGTGTAACAACCCTTTTGAGTTTTATTAAAATATACCTAAATTTAAGGTCTTGCATTCGTTCTATTGTAAATATAAGAAAATTTTAATTATTGAAATATAGGTATATGGTAGGCAATTTGCATATTTTTTAAGTGTATACTTCTAATGGTTTATATTCAAACTTCAAATTATTTTTCTGATCATTTTATTCGCGCATTACGCCATTGACTTAATTCCTTGCGCAAATCCTTTTGCGCACGACTCATCATCTAACTTAAAAGCATCTATTTCTTTTACTTCCTGATGAATGTTAAAGCAGGAAGCTTTGTTTTGGTTTTCCAACTAAATTTTAGTGATAAGTGCCATTAATTTGATGGTAAGATATCTTTGATCTCGTAATACAAAAATTAAAACATTTGCTCTTTTCAGGCACTTTTATTTTCACTTTTATTTTACTTTTATTTTTAATTCGATTTACCATTTAATTACATTTTAAGTACGCATTTAATTTTACCATTGCAATTTTTATTTGAAAATTTCAAAGAATGCAATAAATGTTGGATTATTCAATTTCAAGAAGAAAATTTATAAGGATAATTCCAGTTTTGTTGTGGCTGATAACATAAAAGCATTATTATTGCAATAAATTGCGCAACATTGACAGATGGATTATGTCATCTTGGTTTACAATTCTGCATCATATTTTTTAATACCAGGGATTCTCAAGAAGATTTTGTATATTTAGTAACAGGTATTTAATGTTTAATGATTTTTTAGTAACTTAAGGTTTTTAAAATTAGTTTTTAAGATATATTTTATTTAACCCTTTCACTTTATATATTTAATAAACATAGTTGTATATTTTTATTGTTTTACATTTATATAAATTTTAGTGTAGAACTCGGTTTAGTTATTCCGTGTATTATAAAAAAATAACTTGGCGTCCGAGATCATTTTTATTAGTGTTACATTGCAAATTCATTTTTATATGTATGTTCAGTGGAAATAATTTAAGCATAAATTGTGGTAATCAAACAAATCAAAAGAATGAGCCTCCCACTTAACTACCGACTGGGACAAAGGGATTATTTGTGGTGAATGGTTAGTACCTCCAGTTAGTTATAACGATTTGTTTTGGTGAACTATTTACTCTTATTTCTTTATTTCATTATTATATATTAAAACACTTTTTATATTTTTATACGATTACCATTTACACCACTATGTTATTACATGCTTCCAATCTAATATTTATTTGTAAAGCGATTCTTTTACAAACATTTATATAAACGATAGTGACGTCCCAAATCCATTGTTCAAAGGTAAACAACTCGTTATAATTAATTTACTACAAGTTTTGTATAGTGTGATTAACCCAGTCTCAGGTAGACTACGGAAGTGCACAATATATAAAAGAACGGACAAACGTTAAATAATAGCACCTGTTAATTAAATGAATAAATGGACCCGCAATACTAATTAATTTAAATCAGGTAATTAGATATGTCCAAAGGATAATTTATCTTGCCTCCGTAGCTGAACCAAGAAGCGTTTTACAATCTTAACTGGTACCTACCGATAGTTATTAAAGGTAATCTGATAATTACACGGACCAAGCAAGATACTTAGTCACAATTCAATATTCTGGATGTTTCATTCGATTAAAAGTGCGAATCAAACAACGAATCCTAATCTCCGCAATAGACCTTGAAAACCACGAATAAAATCTAAGATGGCGACCAGGTGACCGTCTTCTACTAGCCGATAAAGTTTTTCGTAAGAACTTGTTCACAAATTGAATGTGTCTAAGTATACATTAGTGTGTATTAAGTAATATTCTGAACGCGATTTAGGTTCAAAATAATTAACATTAATGTTTATTATAAATATTTGAGTGACAATCGTAGAGTTTAAGAAATCACTACTAACATTGATTAACGATTTTGTAAATAATAGTTATCATACGTTTCCAAATTACTCTAAATAAAAACAGTCATTGCATTATATGACAAAATCGGAAAACGAGGCGTTAATAAATTGCAATAAATTTCAAAAGCAGTGTGGAATGGAATGTGGTTCCGTGTTGCAAAATTTTTATTAATGAAAACCACTGAAGCTTGTACCTATAAGACAACTATATAAATAATGCAATGCTTTGGTTATTTTCTTAACCATTCAACAATAGATATTTTATATTGTAAATTAAGGTACAAAGAGAAACTTCAATTTCTTTCTGTATATTATTCATGTGTTTTGTTAAATAATGAATGCATTGTAGTAATGAACAATAATATGTAAATGTACACTCGTAATATAATGTGCATATAATTATAATTTAAACTTTTACTTATGCTTATTATTGTAGGCTTCAGTTATACGCCTAAATTCTTATAGTCAACCCGAAAATAATCATTTTTATGATGAACAACGAAGCGTAACATACCATTAAATAATCACCATTACCAGAAATTGTTTGAAGTAGAGTATTTAAATGTACATAATACCCGGTAATTTTAAAACTTTGCGGAAATTAAATGACTTAGTTTTATTAACAATAAATTTGTCTGTCGGCAGAAAAGTGAAATGACATTGCCATTTTTGTATGGAAATTTTATATTACTTCCTAGCATTCAATAACCGTATAAGTTTTATTAAATGATCCGTAGTATTTCAAGTTCCTCAGGAAGAGCTAGCTATTCAATAGAAATAAGTTACGTAAGTTATATCTTCTGGCATTGTTTAAATGGTAGTTTAAGCTATAGCCATTAAATTTCTAAGCGTATGTTTGTGATTATTTTATCTCTTGCATATAACATAAAAATTTATTATTAATGTTTAAATTGAAATATAAGACACGTATAAATATTACAGAAAATATTATAGATTTAAGGAGTTGTATTGTAATTTTAATTACGCAAAGACAACTTGGTTTATATAGAAAATATAATTATTTTTATTGTAAGAGTGTGGAATAATTAACGAACGTACGCTGTATTTACAAAACATTAAGCAAGTATGAGTTTATTACATAGGCAATTTAATTTTGTACATTAAACGAGCAGAACCGGATAAATAGGAAAATCGTGCAATTCGAAATATAGTAATAGGATAATTAAAATATCTGGTATGGAACACACTACGTTCCAACCCATAAAGTGGATACTACACGAAATGAAGTAATACATTTTACCATTCAACCTATATATACATCTGTAGGTGTAGAAGGTTTGCAACCGACTTATTAGCTCATTTATGACGTTCAACAAAGTTTCCAGAGATCGGCACATGGTGTCAGTGTGTGTATTAATAACTGATAACTTTAGAACCATAATAGATATATGGTTGAAATGTTGCATTTAAGCTACGATTCATCTGTCCTGGAGATAATTGGAATTTAGAAAAATAGAGCGGCAAGAAGATTTTGTGACGTTCTTGGTTTTATAAAATATTTATGAAACAGCTGCCTATTTCAAAGACATAAAAATACCAACTACAGACTTTTTGATACGACGCTAAAGTGGCTACAAAAATTCAAATAGAATTTAAGTTCTAGTTCTGCTTTATAACGTTTCTAATACAAACCAAATACATCTTTGTTAAAAAACAAAAACTCATCTTAATCAACTCACCTCACACGCACAGGGCACAGAAGAAACGACATAAGCACATTCAATTCAATTACGTGCATTTGATCGACACACCACGCACACGCACACATGTACACGCTACACACACGCACACACACACACGAAACACACAACACATCTGCGCACCGTACACACACACACACACACGCACAGCACACGCACTGCACACGCACTGCACACACACGCACACGACACCAAGCAATCACAGCACACACACGCACACAGCACACACACACAGAGCCACACACACAGCACAGACACACATGCAACGAACACATGACACACACACACACACACGCAACACACGCACACACACACACACACACTACACACACAGATCACACACACACACACACACACGACACAGACACAGACACACAGCACACACACGGACACATGACGACACAAATACACAGACACACAATAAACAACACACAGCACACGACACACACACACACACACACACACAACACACACGACACACACACACAACACAACACACACACACAGGCACACATGGACGACACACAAACACAGACACACAGATAAACAGACACACAGGCACACAGACACACAGACACACAGACACACAGTACACACAGGACACACAGACACAAGATCACACGACACACACACACAGCACACGCACACAGACACACAGACACAGCACACAGACACACGCACACAGCACACGAAACACACAGACACACGACACACAGACACACAGACACATACACACACACACACCACACGCAGCGCACACCACGCACACGCACAGCACCGACACGCACACGACAACACACGCACACACGCACACGCACGCACAGCACAGCACACGCACGCACTGACACACAGCACGCACACGCTGCACACACACGCCACGTCACTTGCCACGCGTACACACACATGCACAGACACGCACTTGCACTTGCACACGCACTTGACGCCACAGCACACACGCACTCTGCACACACCGCACGCACTACACACTGGCACAAACACGTACGTACACGAACACACGCGCACTGATACGCACACATACACGGATAATTATGCAACATTTATTGTACACATGATCAACATGACAACAGGCAACATTTTAAAAACAGCAATTGTTTATGACAGATGGATGCTGAAGCTTTCACAAATTAAGGTTACAAATATAAGCTTCTTTCAAGACTTATAACACAGTATTACTGATCACATTTAATTAATTTTAAGACACTTCAAATATAGAATTTATAAATGACAATCAAATTATCATTAGAAGAAAGACACACTAATAAAATTAATCATTATTTACATATTGCCATATTTGAACAAACACTCTAATTCCACTTAAGTATGTTTGCCAAATTACGTGTCGTATCAAGAAATTTTACAAAATACAACAATTCTTGATTTTAAGATAGATATTTTTATATAAAGCAAATAGCTAGTTCTTTCGGCACATTTACTGAAAACAAAAACTGTCTACGATAAACCCTCTTCTTCGTTACAGAATTTACGTAAAGACTAGTCACGTTAGAAGAAATGGAATCAAGCAACTGAAAAATTAGAAGAACCGTGGATACACATACACACACACACACACACACACACACACACACACACACACACACACACACACACACACACACACAACACACACACACCACTCACACCACACACACACTCACACACACACACACACACACACACACACACACACACACACACAACACACACACACACACACACGCCTTCACGTACGCGTACACACCCACACATCACATCACATTCTCGCCATCCCTCTCCACATACACCACGACACACTCAGACACTACGCACACACGCATGCCGACCACGCCGCACCAATCACACACACACGCACAACACACATACACACAGAAACACACACACACACACACACACATACACAAAACACACAACACACAACCAGATACACGACCCACGACACACAGGTACACAGACACAGACACATACACACAGACACAGACACACATGCAGGCACATAGACACACACACACAGACACACACAACACACACACACACACACACACACACACACACACACACACACACACACACACACACACACACACACACACACACACACACACACACTCACACACACACACACACACACACACACACACACACACACACACACACACACACACACACACACACACACACACACACACACACACACACACACATACACACACAGCCTTCACACGCACGTACACACACGAACTGACACACGCTCTTTCACACACACATCCCTCTCACATACACATACACATGCCGACCACGCGCACGCGCACACACACACACACACGCACATACACACACTACACACAGAAACACACACACACACACATACACACACAAAACACACATACACACAACAGATACACAGACCCACGACACACAGGTACACAGACACAGACACTACACACAGACACAGACACACATGCAAGCACATAGACACACAAGCACACGACACACAAACACACAGACACACACATACACACACACACACACACACACACACACACACATACACACACACACACACACACACCCACAAACACACTCACAAACACACACAGACACGGACACACAACACACAGACACACAGACACACAGACACACAGATAAACAGACCACAGGCACACAGACACACAGACACAGACACAAATACACAGACACACGGACACACACAGATACACCACAGACACACAGCACACAGACACACAGACACACAGACACACACAGACACACAGACACACAGACACACAGACACACAGACACACAGACACACAGACACACACAGACACACAGACACACAGACACACAAACACACAGACACACAGACACAAGATACACAGACACACAGATACACAGACACACAGACACACAGACACAGACACACAGAGACACAGACACACAAACACACAGACACACAGACACACACACAACACACACAGACACACAGTCACACAGACACACAGACACACAGACACACAGACACACAGACACACAGACACAGACACACAGAACACAGACACACAGACACAGAACACAGACACACAGACACACAGACACACAGAACACAGAACACAGACACAGACACACAGACACACAGACACACAGAACACAGACACACAGACACACAGACACGACACACAGACACAGACACACAGAACACAGACACACAGACCACAGACACACAGACACACAGACACACAACACACAGACACACAGACACACAGACACACAGACACACAGACACACACAGACACACAGACACACAGACACACAGGACACACAGACACAGACACACAGACACACGACACACACAGGACACAAACACACGGACACGACACACGACACACAGACACACAGACACACAGACACACAGACACACAGGACAGACACAGACACACAGACACACAGACACACAGACACACAGACACAGACACACAGACACACAGACACACAGACACAGACACACAGACACACAGACACACAGACACACAGACACACACAGACACACAGACACACAGACACACAGACACACAGACACACAGACACACAGACACACAGACACACAGACACAGACACAGACACGACACAGACACACAGACACAGACACAGACACACAGACACACAGACACACACAGACACACAGACACAAGACACACACACAGACACACAGACACACAGACACACAGCACACACACAGACACACAGACACACAGACACACAGACACACAGACACACAGACACACAGACACACAGACACACACACACAACACAACACACACAGACACACAGACACACAGACACACAGACACAGACACACAGACACACAGACACACAGACACACAGACACACAGACACACAGACACACACAGCACACACAGACACACAGACGACACAGACACACAGACACACAGACACACAGACACACAGACACACAACGACACAGACACACAGACACCAGCACACAGACACACAGCACACAGACACACAGACACACAGACACAGACACACACACAACACAGACACACACACACACAGACACACGACACACGACACACAGACACACAGACACACAGGACACACGACACACAGACACACACACAGACACACACAGACACACAGACACACAGACAACACACGACACAGACACACGGACACACAGACACACAGACACACGGACACAGACACACAGACACACGGACACGACACACAGACACACGGACACAGACACGACACACACACACACACACGACACACAGACACACGACACACAGACACACAACACACAGACACACAGACACACACACACACACACAGACACACAGACACACAGACACACAGACACACAGACACACAAACACACACACACAGACACACAGACACACAGACACACAGACACACAGACACACAGACACACAGACACAGACACACAGAAACAGACACACAGACACACAGACACACAGACACAGACACACAGACACACAGACACACAGACACACAGACACACAGACACACAGACACACAGACACACAGACACACAGACACACAGACACACAGACACAGACACACAGACACCAGACACACAGCACACAGACACACAGACACACAGACACACAGACACACAGACACACAGACACAGACACAGACACACAGACACACAGACACACAGACACAGACACACAGACACAACACACACAGACACACAGACACACACAGACACACAGACACACAGCACAGACACAGACACACAGACACACAGACACACAGACACAAACAGACACACAGACACACAGACACACAGACACACAGACACACAGACACACAGACACAGCACACAGGCACACAGACACACAGACACAGACACACAGACACACAGACACACAGACACACAGACACACAGACACACAGACACAGACACACAGACACAGACACACGACACGACACACAGACACACAGACACACGACAGACACACAGACACACACGACACACGACACACAGACACACACAGACACACGGACACAGACACACAGACACAGACACACAGACACACGACACGGACACACGACACACGACACAGACACACAGACACACACAGACACACAGACACACGACACACAGACACACAGACACACAGACACACAGACACACGGACACACGCACACACGGACACACAGACACACAGACACACAGACACACAGACACACAGACACACAGACACACAGACACACAGACACACAGACACACAGACACACAGACACACAGACACACAGACACACAGACACACAGACACACAGACACACAGACACACAGACACAGACACACGACGACACGCACACACGGACACACGGACACACGGACACACGGACACACGGACACACAGACACACAGACACACAGACACACAGACACACAGACACACAGAACACAGACACACAGACACACGACACACAGACACACGACACACGACACACAGACACACAGACACACAGACACACAGACACACAGACACACAGACACAACACAGACACACAGACACACACAGACACACAGACACACAGACACACAGACACACAGACACAGACACACAGACACACAGACACAGACACACAGACACACAGACACAACAGACACACAGACACACAGACACACAGACGCAGAGACACAAACACACAGACACACACACACACAGACACACAGTCACACAGACACACAGACACACACAGACACACAGCACACAGACACACAGACACACAGACACACAGACACACAGACACACAGACACAGACACACAGACACACAGTCACTCAGACACACAGACACACAGACACACAGACACACAGACACACAGACCACGGACACACGGACACACAACAGGACACACGGACACACGACACACGGACACACGGACACACGGACACGACACACAGACACACGGACACAGACAGACACACGACACACGGACAACACACAGACACAACACACACACAACACACAGACACACACACAACACAACAACACACACACACATACACGCACACACACAACACACACACACACACACACAACACAACACAGACACACAACACAGACACGACACACAGACACACAGACACACAGACACACAGAACAGACCACAGACACAGACACACAGACACAGACACACAAAGACACAGACACACAGACACACACGACACACAGAACACAGACACAGACACACAGACACACAGACACACAGACACACAGACACACAGACACGACACAGACACACACAGACACACAGACACACAGACACAGACACACAGACACACAGACACACAGACACACAGACACACAGCACACGACAACAGACACACAGACACACAGACACACAGCACACAGACACACAGACACACAGGACACACAGACACACAGACACACAGACACGACAGACACACAGACACACAGACACACAGACACACAGACACACAGCACACAGACACACAGACACACAGACACACAGACACACAGACACACACAGACACACAGACACACAGCACACAGACACACAGACACACAGACACACAGACACACAGACACACAGACACACAGACACACAGACACACAGCACGACACAGACACACAGACCACAGACACACAGACACAGACACACGACACACAGACACACAGACACACAGACACACAGACACACAGACACACACGACACACGACACACAGACACACGACACACAGACACACGACACACAGACACACAGACACACAGACACACAGACACACAGAACACAGACACACAGACACACAGACACACAGACACACAGACACACAGACACACAGACACACAGACACACAGACACAGGACACACAGACACACAGACACACAGACACACAGAACACACAGAACACAGACACACAGACACACAGACACACAGACACACAGACACACAGACACACAGACACACAGACACACAGACACAGACACACAGACACACAGACACAGACACACAGACACACAGACCACAGACACACAGACACACAGACACACACAGACACACAGACACACAGACACACAGACACACAGACACACAGACACACAGACACCAGACACAGACACACAGACACACAGACACACAGACACACAGACACAGACACAGACACAGACACACAGACACACAGACACACAGACACACAGACACACAGACACACAGACACACAGACACACAGACACACAGACACACAGACACACAGACACACAGACACACAGACACCAGACACACAGACACACAGACACACAGACGACACAGCACACGACACACAGCACACAGACACACAGACACATAGACACACAGCACACAGCACACAGCACGACACAGACACACAGACACAGACACACAGACACACAGACACACAGACACAGACACACAGACACACAGACAGACACAGACACACAGACCAGACACACAGACACACAGACGACACAGACACACAGACACACAGGACACACAGACACACAGACACAGACACACAGACACACAGCACACAGACACGAGACACAGACACACAGACACCAGACACACAGACACACAGACACACAGACACCAGACACCAGACACACAGACACACAGCACACAGACAACAGAGACACACAGACACGCACAGACACACAGACACACAGACACACAGACACCAGACACCAGACACACAGACACACAGACACACAGACACACAGACACACAGACACACAGACACACAGACACACAGACACACAGACACACAGACACACAGACACACAGACACACAGACACACAGACACGCAGACACGCAGACACGCAGACACGCAGACACGCAGACACGCAGACACGCAGACACGCAGACACGCAGACACGCAGACACGCAGACACGCAGACACGCAGACACGCAGACACGCAGACACGCAGACACGCAGACACGCAGACACGCAGACACGCAGACACGCAGACACGCAGACACGCAGACACGCAGACACGCAGACACGCAGACACGCAGACACGCAGACACGCAGACACGCAGACACGCAGACACACAGACACACAGACACACAGACACACAGACACGGACGAGCGAGCGAACGCACGCACGAACGAACCACACGCACGCACGCAAGCACAGGCACACAGGCGCACAGACACACAGACACACAGACACACAGACACACAGACTCACAGACACACAGACACACAGACACACAGACACACAGACACACAGACACACAGACACACAGACACACAGACACACAGACACGCAGACACGCAGACACGCAGACACGCAGACACGCAGACACGCAGACACGCAGACACGCAGACACGCAGACACGCAGACACGCAGACACGCAGACACGCAGACACGCAGACACGCAGACAAGCAGACACGCAGACACGCAGACACAGACACGGACGAGCGAGCGAACGCACGCACGAACGAACGCACACACGCACGCACGCAAGCACGCGCGCTCGCGCACATGCGTATGCGCGCACACGTGCAGTGATTAGTATTGTGAAGATCGTCAAAATGTGTATCATGTACCATACCGTTGTCTGTTCATCACCTATTTCTGTAGTGTTCATTTTGTAACTTTTCAGTTGTTGAGAATAACATAATCGTGTTTATGATTTTACATAATAATCCTTTAATTCGCTATATGGTAATTGATACCATCAATGCCGCCTTAAACTACTTTTATTTATTGCAGTGTTTATGTTTAACTTCTAAGTTATTGAAAACAATAGTTTTTTTGTATTTTTGAAAAGCATAAGGAACTCTCTTTTAATGAAAGACAATTAACATATGGTTCCCCTTAAAAAACATAAGTTTATCTCATAAGTCAAAATATTTTAGTTTTGATTAAAACCACTGTAATCTACGCGAATAATTGCATAAATAATGCCTTCAGTATTGTTTGTCCATCTCACATAATATATCAAATTTTATAAATAAGCAAAATTGACAATTGAAGGATGTTGAACAAATGACACGAGTACATTGTGAAAGCCTTTTTCAAATATGTCAATTACCGCAGTGTTTATGTTGTAACTAGTGAATACAATATTAACGTTGTTTACATTTTTCAAAAGTACTAGTAAGAGACTTTTCACTGTAGAAAAATGGACATATGGTTCCCTTTTGAGTTAAAAATTTTGCATTATATTTTATTTCCGCCATCGTAATCTATCCCAAAAACAGCATAAATAATAACCTCCGTATTGTTTCTCTATCTTCCCAAATAAGCGAGTCATAACAATGTTTAGAAATAATCAAACACTGACAATTAAAGGATAATGAACTAATAAAAATGGTTAAGGAATAATTAATATGCCACAAAAGGTATTCTTTCAAATCCGATCTATGACATCCATATCAGTCTTTGCGTATCTCTACTCTTACATATACTTTATCCGCAACTCTCTCGAAATCTGGCCACCCTGTACAATTACCGGGATATGGCCGTATTCTTACCACCCTGTATAATGCCTATTAATTATTTGTTTGAAACGATTCAACATAAATGCAGAAATTACTACTGTGCGCGCAAAATCCAAAGTCCTTAATAGATGTATTAACAATAAGTAATTTGGCGAAAGCGTACAATGTGAAAATCAACGATTTTCTTAAAAGTATAGTAAAATTATAATAAAAGTTTAAGTCTGGAGATGCATTCTAAATTAAGGGTTTGTTATTGTGTTTTTATAATAATTATGAGTTCCGTAAATAATAGTATATTACGTAATAAGTGTTGTAAAGGCATATTACGCACGAATGGAAAAATTATGCACGCAGCCGCGTAGCGGCGAGTGCATAATTCCATGAGTGCGTAATTGCTCTAACACGTATACGTACTATACTTTACCTACGACCATAGCCACTGTGCCAAAAAGTCTGGACTTCTTTTAATATTTTCATTTTATCAGGTATTCATTTTTATCAGGTATTGTAGATGATGCTTAAATACGTCGATTTTTTATTTTAGTCGTTGTTTTTGTTGTTCGTTTCATGTATACATAGAGATCTAAAAACTAGTTATCTCCATATCTTTAAATGGGATACTCTGTATATTATTGCATCTTTAGATTTTGATCAATTTTATTTCAAACAATTTTACAAAATTATGTCTCACAACTTTGATGATCATACACTATATAATTCGTTCTATTTACTACTACGTTGGTTTAATTAACATTAGAAACATTATAATAATTATTTATGGTTACTGTACAATTATCACGTATATTAGAAGTATCTCGATTTGTCGATTCATATGACATTGTAATCTTTTAATTTATTAATATAGTCAAACTGTGCGTTTTGTTTACGAAAACTGTGCGATTTGTTTACCGTGCGTAATGACGAATTTACTGAGGCTGTGTGTCGTGTGTTTTCGTCTATTTTCTACAGTGGTCGTAGGTAAACACCATTATCTAGTTTAGTAGGTAATTATTTTTAATAAATTGTTACAGTATAATAATTAATATATAATAAACATAATATTGTAAGATGAAATCTGCACAAAATAAGTAGGGTATAAAAATATTTGATAATTCCTAAATGAGCTATTTACATATTTTTTATGTAATACCTACAAAAATGAGAAACCACGTTCACAAATTTAAATCATTTAAGATTCCGATTTACACAATACACACACACACCTACTTCAAAATAGAATCTGCATAACATTTTGAAATACATTGTTAAAATGAAAATTACCCTCATATTTTAAATGTTTATTTGACGTAAATATCAGGTTAAGTCATTATATGCAATATACATGTAAATTTATAAACTGCGATTAAAGGTTTTATACAAAAGTTAATGTTTCAGCTCTAATTATTTCTTATTGCACGAGTATGTTATCTTTACAGAGACAAATGTCGAAACACGTTCATATTGTGTGTAAACAGTCATTTACATAAATTAGGACTGCTTTATTTAATAACGATACCTAATAATTATATTTAATTATCAAAATAACTTTTACTTTTAAAATTTTGTTTAACCACAATGGTGGATATGAGCATGGAATACGGGCAAAGTTTAGAAAACTTTATTGTACAATTTACTAATACGGAATGCTAAAATAACGTATGCGTAAATATTATGCTTTTGGGACGTTTTCTGCAATTTATTATAATAATTGTATTATATTTATAACTATAAAACTCCATTAAGTGAAGCAAAATAAAAGTTTTAAAGTTTATTTTTTTGTAATATTGACATGCAAAGTGACGATTTTCAAAATAATGTTTCGAAATGGCTGACTTCTGGTAGCTATTTACGAAAAAATCTTTACACAGGGTGATTCATTGGGAAATGCACATACGTTAATGGTATAGATAGGGGACACCAGGCGGATCCAGTCCCAAATTTTTTAAAAGAAATACACAACAAAAATATTTTTAAAACAAACAAGAATAATGTAGTATGTCATATTTTTTATTTTGGTACGACAAATCTATAAGAAAAAATAAACAAACATGAGCACACTATGGTACAGTACATATTATTATACCTACACAAAACATAAAGAAATATATTTCAATATGTGAGTAATTTAAAGGACAAATACTACTCTTCACTTCCTTTTGTTTGCATATCGCTTAATTATACTAGTTACTTCAATCTTATTACATACAGCTCCGTGAATGTGCATCATAGCCAATCCATTTAAATGATCTTCAGACATTCTAGACATATTCCACGTTTTGAATCGTCTTAGAGACAAAAACTTCTTTCCGAACTGGCAACGCTTATAGGTAGAGTACAGAGAATATTTAAAAATATATAAATTATCGGGAAAATTGTTTCATCGCACTGTTTCCAAACCGTCTGCAGGTAAATCTTTATTAGAGGAGTAAGAACTCCATTTCAACTTCAAATATCAAATATGGTATGTGGAGTCTTAGCGTCTTCGCTTGAAAAAATAACCGTGTACATACTTACCAATATCTTTCCAGTCGCTTTAATTGCATTTACTGGCAAACAAATATTTAAGCTAAATAAGTTAATTGTTTCCTCTGGAAATCTGCTTTACAGATCGTTTATAAGACAATCTAGCAGCGGTATAAATATGAAAATTCTATAATACTCTTCAGGAGAATTTGAGGCTAAATTAGAGTTGAGTCAATTTCTCATTTTGTTGGTAAATCTAGGTAGAGTTAATTTAACTTCAAGTTCTTTAAATATATCTTGAGTTTCCGTCCATATGACATTAAAAGATTCTAAACCAGCTCCTCGTTTATTTTTAAGGACCGAAAGAGTAAAAGATATCATCTCATTAGCACGATGCTCATCTAGTTTTTTCTGAAGTAAATTATTTAAAGGTAACGTAACTGGTTAAACGTTTGACACAGTGTAACGTTAAAATAAAATCGGAGTTGTTAACGATGCCATGAAATTCTTGTGTTTTGAGGCTGTCTCTTTCGTTCCAAAAAGATATTTTTCTAAGGCATCCAATAGTGATACTAAATATATTTATGGCGCTCAGCCCATCTTATCTCACATAGTCCGCGTAAATTTTTATCAAGTGTTGTTCGTTAAAACAAAATGTCTTTTTGAAGAACCGGTGAAAATGCCGCTACTTCTTGATTGTTCCCACTAAGTTTCTTACCGATTGTACGTTCGAACATTTGGACACGTCAAGATGCAGTGCATAATTATAACACGGGCACCTAACTGTTACTGGCATTCCTTTTTCACTTCTTGAACTGCACCATGCTGTTCAGAAATCCACAACACTGCAACCATCCGTACATATTCCAACACAATAGCTCAGATGAAGGTCTAATAATTGCAGTTGTTTCAAAACAACTTAGAACAGGTTCTAAAGTATTTTCGTTTACTGTATGGTTTTCTTTACGACAGTCAAGAAATGCAATAAAATCCTCTCGCACCTCGTTTACGTGAACATAACTTAACATTATTGACATTTGATTAACATGGAACACATCTGTGGTTTCGCCAAACATAACGCTAAAATGTTTAGTGTTTTTATCACAGTTAAAATTTTTCCAGTTATTCCCTCACCTACACAGTTGATTAATTGCTTTCTTACATCAATAGAGGGTTTTCAAAACATTTAAAAATTATACGCAGCCAACACTGCGGCCAAGTGATATTTATTTTGTTGTAGAGCATCAGTCCCTAAAAGTTTGGCAAATTTTGTAACTGGATGACGAATCCTTGTTTCTTATCTTCAGATTTGCCGAAAAACGCAGTATTTACAAAAATCCCTTTTCAGATCTGAATATGCAATCCACTCATATGGGTTAATATGTTTTAAACTTAGGTATCGTTTTACGTACACATTATTTTTATTGTGTTCACTGTAGGCAAGTTTATATTTAGGTGAGGAAACCCATGTTTTTTTAAATTATAAATTTGTAACTCAATTAAATTATTATTTCCGACAGCAAAACCAATATCATTAGTACCAAAACGAGCCAACTGTTCATCATTACATATAAACGTGCTAGAAATATCAGTTAGAACAGGTTTAAAAATTGCATGTGGATTTTGTAATATTTACGTTAGTGTTCGGGAACTGTCAGAGCTTGAAATAGGCTCTGAGTTATTGGAATCTGATACGACATAATAAAATACTTATCTTTTTGGGGTTTTTAATGGTGTACTTTAAATTATACAATCTAAACGTTTCGATAACACTTACAGTTATCTTCGTCAGTAGTAATGTTTGTTAAAATTGTTAAAGATGTAGTAAACAATTTTGTCAAATTTGAAAAATTAAAACATAAACATAAGCCTGCTATTAATATAACAGTTTGGGAAACATAAAGCCGTTGACTGCATTTTCATCCCTATTTAGGGTGCTTTTGGGTGTAGTAAGAACCTTTTGGTATTTCAACCCCTGGAGGGTAGGCAAATGTGCGCAAGGGTTGGGTCACGCAACCCTGGGGAAGAGGCGAGTTGTAGTCACGTGACGGGGTGCGGGTAAGAGTGGGGGGCGGTCAAAGTCCAATTACTTTAATTATGAGTCATAAACTCCGCGGCAATTTTGTTTTTAATTATGACGTCATAATCAAAGTCCCCTGTCATTTCGTTTTTAATTGTCGATCATAATCAAATTCAGGGTCATTTAGTTTTTAATTATGAGTCATAATTAGATTGTGGAGATAGTCACCTAGGAAAGGGGCGGATCAGTTCAGAGTCCATTTATTTTAATTATTACGAGTCATAATCAAATTCCGCCACAATTTTGTTTTCTTTATGACGGTATAATCAAACCTCGGCTGTTTTGTTTTTAATTACGAGTCATTATTAAATTGGGGATAGACGAATGGGACCGATCAAAGTTCAATTGTTTTAATTATGAGCCATAATCAAAGATATTCTGGAACTCTCAGGCTACAATAAGACAGCCTTTTGAACTTGCTTTAGGGTCTTAACGTGTGGGTAAGTCAGGAAAGACCAAAGACCAATTATTTTAATTATGAGTTATAATCAAAGCCCTCGGCAATTTTGTTTTGGCGGGAAATTAGAATTGTATTCGAATGAGGGCGCTAACACTAACTTGCAAGACTGGTACAGACCGAAGGAACTTGGTGGCGCGTCTTCACCCCCTATTATGGATCACATTTCAATCATGAGTCATAATCAAATTTATCACAGTCCTTTTGTTTTAATTACCAGTCATAATCAAAGGCCTACAGGTTTTAATTTCGCTCCAATTTTTCATTGTAAGTAATATGGAAATAAACTACTTATCGGTTTTCCCAATCATTAACATAAAGTAATAATCTTCTGGGATTCCACAGTTATGTAATCACCAATCACGAACTGATAGGGAGAGGGAGAGGGAGAGAGGAGGGAGAGGAGAGGGAGAAGAGGAGAGGGAGAGGAAGAGGAAAGAGGAGAGGGAGAAGGGAGAAAGGAGAGGGAAGGAGAGGAGAAAAAGAGGAGAGAAAGAGGGAGGAGGGAGAGAGAGGGAGAGGAGAAGAGGAGAGGAGAGGAGAGGAAGGAGAAGAGGGAGGGAAAAAAGGAGAGGAGAGGAGAAAGAGGAAGGAGAGGGAGAGGGAGAGGAGAGGGAGAGAGGGAGAGGAGAGGGAGAGGAGAGGAAGGGAAGAGGAGAAAGGAGAGGAAGGGGAGAGGAGAGGAAAAGAGGGAAGAAGAGGGAGAAAAGAAAAAAGAGGGAGAGGAAAAAAAGAGGAGAGGAGAGGAGAAGAGGGAGGAAAGGGAGAGGGAGGGAGAAGAAAGGGAGAGGAGAAAAAAAAAGGGAGAAGAAGAGGGAAAGGAAAAAAAGAAAGGAAAAGAGGGGTTTCTAAATTTCCGGCAAGCCTTAAATTAATTGAGAATAGGAATTTCCCTAAACCCTTTTCCAATTTTTTTACCCAAAAATGTTCCAAAAGTCGTTGCCTCCTGGCATAATGTTCTTCTTTTCCGTTTCAACTGTAAATGTCAATTAAGCAATTTTTGGTACTTTTTCCTTCCGGAAAAAACCCTTTTCCTTGTAAGTTCCTTTTTAGCCCAAAGAAATGTCCAAAAGTCGAATTGCCAGATCCGGTGAGCATAATGTTCGATTACTTTAATCTTGTTTGCAACAGTGTAAGAAGAATGATCAGATGTAGCATAATTCCTTTTTGGTACTTTTTAACACTTCCGGCAACAGTGATCGACGTACCATTTAGCTGTGATAATTTTCGATCCTCTAGGTTAATATTACTAGAACGGTATTTCTAAAGAACACAGCGTACATTACTTTCTTCATTGCTCGCTGTTTTCTAATTATTGTTGGTGTGGCCTGTTTCATTATCCATACGGGTTCTTGTCGAGTTGGCATGTCGAAAAAATGGTATACAATTTTGGACAAATTTAGTGTCCACCATTAACCAATGCAAATTTCGTAAAATTCGTGCTCATTCTGCTTTTAAAAAATCTGTAAGACGATGGGATTCAAAACGACTGACGATTTTTTCAGATAAATGTTTTTTTTATTTTCTCAGATGAGGATCCAATTTAGTGCAGCCTTCTATTACGGCGTAACTAGTTCTGTTATCTGCTTCCATAATTTTTTTACAGCAGCAATGTTTTCCCCTATCACAGCGATAATGGGAGACCGCCCTTTCTGATGATCAACTGTAGTTCTTCTATGTTCGAATTATCGCCAAAGGTTGATTTCAAACTTTCTTCAAAGCAATACGCAAAGCCTTTCTTAAAGTCAAAAATAAATCACTATGCGAAAATGTTCTCGGTTAAATTCTATTTTTCACCGAAACTTAAAACTTCCCTCGTATAAATGATTTTAAGAGCTTTGAATAATCGCACACTGACTGACTCCGTCATTATTTGTAAACATTAAACAAAGTAAAACTTTTTTACTAAGTTGAATATTATTAGCAAATTAAATAAGTTTATTAAAGAGAATCGTATTTAATTATGTAATATCGAAATGCAATGTTTTATTGAAACAAATTTTCATTGATACAATGGTGTTGGAGTACAATATAAAGATAGCTGTTATTTAAGCTGCTATAGTAGCACAACTACTACGAAGCTTTATTTGGGGTGTGTGAAGTCAAATATTTTTCAGCAGTTGGCTACCACTGGTAGCTTTGGGACACCAATAAGGCAGCTGGTGCTCATACAAACTACTTTTAAAATAAAAATTTAAATTGTTTAATTAAAATTGGATTTTATAAGTAAATGCTTCATATTAAAAACTAGTTATAGGTTTTATTATAAAAGTGATCTTTTTCGGGACAAGGAGACTGGTAGTCTAGCAATTTTAGAACAAAACATTTTTTATAGAATAAAACAACATTTTACAACAGCTTTAACTTACTAAAATAATCACAACTCTATTTATTTAAAAAAAAAGGAAAAGTTGACCTAAAAGCACAAATAAAATAAAAGATTCAATGCAATACAAAACACATTGAACGTCGTTATAGGGGAAACTATCTGATGCAATTAGAGACTAGGCTAAAATAATTTAATTTAATCAATAGGTTATTTATAAATTTTAAATTATATTATACTTTTATTACTTATTAAATGAAGATCCATTCACAAGAGTTTGATGCCTCCGTTATCACAAGTTTTGAAAGCAAACTTCCACATTTAATAAAATAAATCTTGTTTATAATCATCTTACTGCTATAAAACAATTGTTTTAGGGTTTTGAAAATTAGAATTCAGAAGAAATGGATGAATAGGTATAAAAGTAGTTGGATAGGCATAAAAGTAGTACACTACGTTAGTTTGGTCACATCGAGGAATGGACAGCGCCAGCAAACAAATATAATATGTGGGTGTTAGGGCAAAGGGGTCCGGTAGGCCGCAAAAACTTGGCTGAATGCAGTAGAATGTATGATAAAAGAAAGATAAGGAGTTTTAAAAATAAAAGGACGAAGAGACAATATTGAAACTTCGCAAGCTAGGAAGGTATAAAAGATAGGGAAGCATGGAGAAAGAATGAAAAAAAACAAGAGTCAGGTGTGTTATTACCCAGCAAGGGAATACGTGAATGTTATGTTATATTGAAATGAAGTGATAATGTGAACCATAATTGTGATACTGCGCATATTTACCGTTTCCTTTATTTGACACACTTTGGATCTATATATTTTGGAATTATAATGATGAGAATTTTAGAAGGTTGGCTCTAGTATAAATAAATATTTAACATTAATGTATTTAATATACCCAACAAATAATTACGATAGCTTTTAATTATAATTAGTATTTAAAAAGAAAGCTCTTTCTCTCTCTCTTTTGTCTTTCTCTCTCTCTCTCTTTATATATATATATATATATATATATATATATATTATATTTAATAAAAAAGGTATAGGATCGATTGTATCATTCTATCTGGTTACTGTTTCTAAAAGCTAAAATAAGTCCTTAAACATTTAGTAATGTGCTTTAAGCTTACTCGTGTCTATTTCTTTACTATAATTGATTTAAAATTTTGTATTTACGGCATTTACTAATGAGTATGATGGATTAAATGGTTTCTTTCAGCGCCTTACTTTTCTACGTTATTTATTCCTTTACTGTAGCTAATTTCTACCAATTGATTTTATTTTATGGCGTGTACGTTTCTACGTTATAAAGAAAATTATCTTTCCCTCGTATCCACCTTTGTATTTCAAAAGCTTACACGTTTTTAGTTCCGCTAGTTTAACGTATTAAAGCTTTCTGTAGTTATTTACCATTCCTAAAGTTTAATTTCAATTAATACCTATACCGCCATCTAGATGTACGTAGTTCTGGTGATTGGTATACTTAACTCTGAAAAGGGATCTGTTATTTTGCTGTTTCAAAATATAATGGGGCTTCTTAATAAATACACTGTATAAATAACGGTTTATTCTATTAACAATACATAAAATTCTATTGTGGTAGAATGATTTGATAGGAATATTTTTCAAGTTGTAAAATTGTTTCTTGAGGTGTTGGCTTTCTTTTCAAAACCAATTTGTAATGTTTGAAATTTCTAGAAAAGTTTTTTTTTCTATTTCGTAGATGTTAAGCATCATTTTTTTTAAAATTTTCACAATATAGTATTGCTTTGTTGAATAAATGATAATTATTAAAGGCGGAAATAGAAATTTCCCACACATTTTCGGTAAGCCGTATCAGATCTCGTTAATTTCGTTTAATTAGAACTTTCTTACAGATTTCAAACCAATTGGTTAAGACATTTACATTCATGCTCGCATTCGACCTTAGAGGTAACATACTATCACTGAATAAACACCGTTCTAATCTTTACATTAATTTTAAATTAAGTTTTCATATAATTTTACCGTTACGATTACATCAAAGTTCATGTTTGCATTTGGTTTTGTCCTTATTGATGTAACAAGATTACCCGTTTTGTGTTTCTTGGATTGTTTGATTGTGCTGTTGATAAACTGCGTTCATTGTGTCTCACGTACTTGGGAATTGCGTGATCGTTGAGGTTAAACACAGGTCAGTTCTTTCCTTTATCGCATGTTTAAATTGCCATCAGCAGATTACGATCACCTAAACGACATTAAACATTTACCTTAATTCTGTTAGCAAGTATTTGACAAACATTTTTACCTCCGAGTACAACTCGTACCTAAATTTTTCTTCAGCAGGTAACGGTCGCCTACAAAAATTAAATTCATTTATATTAATTCTGTCAGGAGTGTTTTAAACATGTTACCTGTAGTGTAAGTTCGGTGTCAGCTTAACCACTTTTAACTTTAACACAATTTCCTCATGTAGAACTCTATACGTTAGTTAAACCATTCTTAATATTTACGCACAATCAACAATCAAAATTTTAAATAATTTTTGTTTGTTTTATGTTAATACCCTATGGAGTTCATGACAACCTCCATTTTGGGGATAATTAGTAACTACTGTTCATGTTCGTGCGCAGTAGCTTTGCTGCAACTTTTATGCATATACCAGATGTAACTTTTTGTGTACCGTGATATTGAATCATGTCAAATTTGGCGCAAATTTCGTGTTAGTTTAATTGCTACCGGTAAAATATATAATATATTATCCTTTTGTGGATAAGTTTGTCAGGAAATTTCTTTTTTAATTTAAATTGTTAATTACTAATATTTTTATTCGAGATAAATTGAGTGGACTGAACAAGCTTTTCCAATATTTATGTTTTAATCAAAAAGGGTTTGTATTCAGTTTTGTTAAACGAAAGGCAAGCTGAATTGTTTAATTTTTTTCTTGTAATAACTGATTTAATAGGTTTATTAAATTGGCCTTTTCAGGCTAATACGTAAGACTTTGCGTCAGCCAAGGGGTTTTTTGGTATTATAATTAATAAATTATAAATTTGTGGGCGTAAGTACAAGCTCACGACTTGCCCTCGTCAATCTCATTTTAACTTATATTTTTTGGTTTTGGGATAAATACATACTATGTATAATTTATTTCATCTATTATTCATATATTTATATAGCTAACAATAACGTTTGGCTTATTGCATCCTTTTGGAATTAAAGAAAAAAATAAATTTACGTTTGTTGAGGAATTGTCACTTAATTACTATTCCTTATTACACCCTGTTTCAAGCTACAGACTTTTCTCTCTATCAAAAAAAAACCTATTTTCTTTTCCTCCCTTTAAAGCTTGTGGCGCATTTCGGTTCCTTCCTCACTAACCAGATTCTAACTTAAACTATTTTATCGATACCTCCAAAAACCCATAATTCGAGTGCTCTGCGGTCTTCGGACTGTTGATTGAGTTTTAGGAGCTCACTTATTTCTCCTGTTTTATGAAGCGTGATGGTGGAGACAATGACTATATATATATATATATATATATATATATATATATATATATATATATATATATATATATATATATATTATAATTCGCTTTCGATTTTATTTTTCACATAAATGCCATTGTCTCAAAATTAACAATTCAAACTTCGAAATTAGTTACAAGTCAACTGAAATGTAATCGCCATATTTATAATATTAATATTTAGGGTTTTTGTAGATGTTACGTTACCGTTACCACCGATATTTTTCGTATTTTTTGTGGTACATGGGTATATTTTGTTTGTTACAGGTCCTGTCCACATCGAGTACTTTAACGTAATCATATAATTCAAAAAGTCTGTTATAATGCTCAGTTTTGAATAGATCCACTTTTTTCAAAACTTCCCTTAAAAGAAACTTGAATATATGAAATTATTAGTTTTGTTATGAACGAATAAGTTCAAAAGTAAATATGTAATTTAGATGTTATTATTAATTTTATTAAATACATAAATAAAAAGTATTGCCTCGTAGGATATGAACCTACGACACGTACTTTGCTAGAGTACCGTTCAAACTGAGCTATCGAAATACAAGCCCCAATCGAATTAAACTTTGTCCTTATGTATGTAGAACTGTAAACTTTTATTTATGCATTTAATAAAATTAATTAATAATTTTCTTGAATGTATGAACATATTTTCCAAAAAACATAATTTTTTCAGAATTGTTCAACTACCAATTTTCATGAAATAAAAATTTACCTATAACTTATTTTTTTCCTACATGGAACATTTGAAACATTAACTTTGTAAGATATACCTAAAGAGCCTTTAGTTTGGTAGTATTAGATAACACTTTTGTTATTAAACGCGTGGAGGAAAAGAAACGCATAAATTTTAGTTTTACAAATGGTGTTCATCCATGCCACTCAGTTCCTATGGAGAATGAAACTAATTGAAGTTTATAAAAGTTATATAAAACAAATATTTTTTTTTTAAGGTTTACCATAAGCCAACACACACCAATGGGTATCGTCATCAACTACGAAACCATCATCCACGTCAAACAAGTTGCATAATTAAACATATAGTGGACGGAGCTAAACGAATTTGGGATCTTAAATTCTTGGAAGATGAATTTATCCATTAGAAAAATCGCTTCAAGGTAATGGTTATTTTAGATTAATTTAATGTTACTGCAACTGCAAATATCCATAATGAAAAATTAATACTTAATAATGTGTTTGAATGTTTTAAATTGAAAAAATCCTAATTGGTCATGTAAATTGTTTTAAACCTAGAAAAATGAAAGGACACCTTAGATGTTTAGATTTTTTAAAAAAAACAATCAAAATCATAACATTCCATTCCATAAATATGGAACTGTTTGAGGCAAAAAACAAATTGTTAGCTATTGACATAAACAAAAAAAAAAGGACTAGATAGGATTTGGCATCTTGTAAAGGGCAGAATGTTGGTCCTAATTTTAAATTTTGGTACGTCCAGGAACTAGACCTCGGGAACATGTCATTACAACTATTTCAAATGCTTAGTTAAAATTAATATAAGATTAAAATACATTCTGTTTTCGGTTTATCATATTACATTCTTAACTCATAAGGGAAAATCATTTTCATATTAGACTTGTCATATTACTAGTTGTTTAATTGGTGTGTCAAGTTTTTATTGTGAATTTTTCACCACCCGAAATTAAAGTTTTTACAGCTTTGCACAAATTTTTTGAAGAAGTCTTTTTTCTTATTGAGATTGGGTCAAAACTTTAGATTGCTGGCGGTTTTGATGTTATTTGTTAAACTCCATTACTATTTATTTATTTAAATGCAGGTTGATCAATAATTAGCATACTAAGGATTATTTAAAGATTTAGTTGGGTTGAGAAACTTTAACAGGGTTTATTATTGTTTTGCGCTGAGGCAGTTGGGGTGAATTTGATTAAAGATAGGTCATTGAGTCCATAGAGTGTGTTTTGAAATGTTATTTTAAAGGCGGTTTAATAATATTTTTTCTTATTTAATTACTAATAATTACTAAGAGTGGGTTCTTAAATCATATTATTATAATTGTGCTCTTTTTTATAAATTTTATTGACATCTACGTTTCTTAACGCTTTTCGTTTTTGGCTGGGGCTGTAACGGGTTTTTTTTTGATAATTTATGATTTAGTGTTTTGAGGAAAATCAAAAGTTACCATTCCATTTTGCTATAAACGCTAATTGGTAATAGACATCGGTAATAATATCTAGAATTAATTTGAAAACATGATCCCAATTTTTGGTCTTGTTACTTAAAAAAAATAAAAAATAATAAAAACGTTTTTATTATTCCGTCAATTTCTGAATTTTTGGAAGTTACTCTAAGCATAGGAAATCAGAAGTTCCAAATTAAGAAATTATTCATATACATTTATCTTGTTGGTTGTCTGGAGTTTAAGTTTTTACGCATATGCGGAATTGAGGAATTTTTAAAATAAATGCGTTTTATAAATTGAAAAGCTCGAGCGTCATCTTAAGGTGAATAGAATTTTTTGTATCTCTTAATTCCGAAATGTCATTTATTTTAGCTTTATTTGGATTCTTTATCTTGGAGTTTCGTTTGTTTTTCCGTTTTTGATTTTCATCTTGTTTTTCTGTTGTTTCAACAGAAAGTGTGGAGATTACAATCGAGACCTTTAATGGTAGTGGTCCGCTTATGGTAGATTTCTGATTCTGGAATAAATTTATTCTAGGCTAAAAAGGCCAGATTAGTTAATTTAAGTTCGCCACGGCGGAAACAAAAACCCTACCTTTTTGGTCAGTGCACTATCCTTTTATTCAATTCACGTTGGTTTATTTAAATTTGACAGTGAAGGCTTGTTCACACAGTCACTTAGAAAATATGTGGATATTTCATTCTGAACGCTAAAGGACACGATACTAAACTTTGTAATTTTTTTTATTGATTTCGGATAAGTTAGTTATAATTACGTTTGCCTTGTAAACCCAACAACAAGATTAATTACAATTGATTTTTTTCTAAATTCAAGATGTGAAATTTTAAAAAGTAGTTACTTGCCAGAAAGATCTTCCAGCACTGGCGCTTTATGATTGTTGAAAATTGACATATAAACAGTTAGCCGTCTTGTTATGGCGTCAACCACGATTGTTAGTTTACCTTTTGTAATCCATAATTATAAGCCATTGACTCATAATTTGAAAATTATTAAGTAAGTTTATGGATATCCTTTGTAATCATTGAAACAAGATTATTTGATTATGGTATAAATTACTCAACTGAAAGAATTTTTTTTTTTTGTATGTTTAGTACCTAATGTATACTTGACAAGTTCATTCATTCACATTATGTTATTTTCAAGCTCAATATACTTATATGCCTTTATTGTCTTGATTTATTCCTAGGTGTACCCATGATGAGTGGTAAATAACTTATTTTCTTTTTTGCTATTTGTCACCATGTTTCTTGAGGCAGCATGTAATCTTAGATTTTTTGTTTGGCCTTTTGTCCTTGTGTTTTTTTTTTCGACCCAACCGACGAGCTGCTGGTAACGAATCGTGTTAACCTAGAAGAAGTTAACTTCCTTTAATTATGGGTTATTTAATAAAAAATTTTTATTTTATTAAATACATAAATAAAAAGTCTACCTCGAGTAGGATTTGAACCCACGATCTGCACTTTGCTAGAGTACCGCGCTAAGTGCTATGGAAATATTAGCCCCAACCGATGTAAATTTTGTCTTTTATATGTAACTTAATTCTAAATATAATCGGGTTATCTATTTATGAAAATGTAAACTTTCACCATTAACACATAATAAAATACTTATCTTGTTTTGGGGTTTTTAATGGTGTATTTTAAATTATACAATCTAAACGTTCGATAACACTTACAGTTATCTTCGTCAGTACTAATTTTGTTAAAATTGTTAAAGATGTAAACAATTTTGTCAAAGTTGAAAATTAAAACATAAACATCAGCCTGCTATTAATATAACAGTTTGAGAAACGTATAAAGCCAACTATAAAATTAAATTTTTCATTAAAAATTAAATATTGTTAAAAAAGATGACAAATCAGAACACTTCTAAAGCTAACAATGAAATTTGTCAGCCAAAAACACATTTAACAAAATTTAATCGAGTTATGATGTAAGTGTAAAGTTGTGAAAACTTCAATTTGAAAATTAGAAGCATTCACAATCCAAACATTACATCAAATAAAAAACCCAGTTAAATCTAACAAAGAGATATCTTTATCAATAAGTTAAGTGTTATTAACAAGGAAAAGTATAATGCAGAACGTTTTTGTAATTTTTAATTTTAATTTAATTTCAACTATTTATGTTAAATTATAGTGCTGTGGTAATTTAACATATAATTGGTAAAGCATTTGCTTCAAGGTCTAGGAAAAACACAGCAAAAACCTAGACATACTAAAAGTTAAAATTAAAATCAAAATTAAGATGTATCATTATGCTTTTTTAAATTATAAGATGCCAAAACCTATTTAAACGAAGATTTTCTTCTTTTCTATTAAAATTATTCGGTGTTTATATATTTCAATAGCTTCACGTTGTGAACATAATAATGAGTTTGTCTTGACAATATTTCCATATTGTCAAATTGAATGTCATCATTTAGATTATTCAGGGCATGGTCAGCCACAGCAGACTCTCTGGTTGACCTAATCTACAAAAACTCATGTGTTCTTTACGTCTTGTATCAAAGCTACGTTTTGTGGTTCCGATGTATACTTTTCCACATGAACAAGATAACTTATACACTCCGGAAGATAATAATGGGTTTGATACACCTTTAGGTGATCTTAAATATTCTTTAATTTTTCTTATAGGTTTAAAATAGTCCTAATGCCATATTTAATTAGGATTTTTCAATTCTATTTGTAACATTAACTATAAAAGGAAGAAAAGCAGTACCAACATTAAGAACTGGTTTTTCTTTACGGTTACGCCTAGATGGTGTAATAACACTATTAATTTCTGTAAGTGAATATCCATTATCTTGTAAGGAGTTTTTCTTAAATATTCATATTCATCCTTCAAAAATTCAGGGTCACAATTCATTTTGCTAAATATACTAAAGATTTAATTACACCAACTTTTTGACGTGGATGGTGGTTGGATAATTTATGAAGGTATCTATCAGTGTGTGGGCTTTCTGTAAACCTTAACACATAGTGAATTATTATTTTAGATATTATATGTCAAGAAATGGTAAACTTCCATTAGTTTCTTTTTCCATGGTAAACTGAATACTAGGATGTATACCATTTATAAAAACCAAAAACTCATGGAGTGCTTTATTCTTCATGTCTCCAAATAATAAACATTTATGTTTTAATTTTCAAATTTGACAAAATTGTTTACATCTTTAACAATTTTTAACATTACTATGACGAAGATAATTGTAAGTGTTATCGAAACGTTTAGATTGTATAATTTAAAGTACACCATTAAAAAACCCAAAAGATAAGTATTTTAACATAAATAAAAAGTTTACCACGAGTAGGATTTGAACCTACGACCTGTACTTTGCTAGAGTACCGCACTAACCAACTGTAATCTCATTATATTTAGAATTTACATCAGTTATACATAAAGACAAAATTTGCATCGATTGGAGCTTGAACCTTGATGGCGCAGTTGGTTATTACGGTACTTGCAAAACAGTCGTAGTTCAAATCTATTTAAACTTTTATTTATGTATATTAAATGCGGCGTTGCTATCATCGCCCTCCCAGGTGGCGGATAAACGCTCACCAGATATGGTAGGTACCGAAATAAAATACTCGGACCAAAACTAGCGAGAACCGAATTAACCGCAGGTATAAGGTCTGTTAGCGCGGTCAACAGCTGTGGGGAAGAACCAGCAGAGTAGGGCATTTTGCCCTGAGGTAGAGAAATGGACCTCTAAAGGCGGATGAACCATGATTTGGTGAACGGCATAAGGATGCAGAAGGCAACAAACCACTGCATTAAAGATCGATACAGATTTCTAGTAAAATCATCATGGCAGTGTTCAATACTAAATATTTCGAGTAATAAGTTCCCCAGTCGGATCTCCGAACAGTTGAGAACAAAGTTGTAAAGTAACAACGAGTAAGAGAAATATCAGAATTGCGACTTGAATGCAAAAAGCCTATACGCAGCAGGAAAATTGGCTAATGTAACAGCAGAAATGGAAAGGATAAAGCTGGATATACTAGGTATCAGCGATGTACAGTGACCGTTCAGGTAAATGTGCAACTATAAATGGCATGTTCTACTATTTAAACGATGACGCAACCATAGATATGGTGTTGGCGTTATGGTAGAAAAGGATTTAACAAATCAGTAGTAAGTTTTAGCATATTCTGACCGAATTATAGCGATACAGATTGCATCGAACAAAGGAAAATTAATATAGTCCAAGTGTATGCACCGACAGCGGACAAACAAGATGAAGAAATTGAAGAGTTTTATGAACAACTGGAAAATGTTTTAAAATCTACCAAAACAAGAGGTCACCATAATAATGGGAGATTTCAACGCTAAAGTTGGAAAAATTAAAAGTGAAGGATGTACCGGTGAATATGGTTAGAAATGAGCAAAACGATTGATAATTCTGTCAGAACGAAGACTTGATGAATACGATGTTCAAATTTAAACCGTAGGTTGTACAGGTTGTCCCATTTTGGTTGTCCTCGCAGGGTATCTCAGTTATTAGCAAAGATACAGAGATGCGGTTTTCGCGAACGTTGGCTACTTTTTGTGAAACGAAAGATGACACAAACAGAATTACTCTAGCTCTTCTCATTTTTGAGATACAGGGCGTTTTGAAAAAGTTGCATTTTGAGACAGCCCCGTATCTCAGCTATACGATAACTTATAGAAAAAGTGAAAAGTGTTCTTTATATAATTTTTTCCGTAGAATGCAGTGCTGTTTTCAGAATGAGTATACGGGGTCAGGTCAAAAGTTATCGGGATCAACTTCATTTTTTTAAATGGGACACCCTGTCTATTTTCTCATAATTAAATTTCTCTTGTTCTAAGCACTTCAAATATATATAACAATTATCACTTATTTTGATAAATAGCGTGGTATTTTGTATTATTAACTGAATTTCTTAGTAGGCTTTGAATTCGTAATCTTCTATTGTTTTTTTTTGTGCCTAATATAGAAAACCATCATTATGTAATTATATGTTATTGAAGAAGATACAAATTTCGGCAAAATAATTTATTTTATTTCAGAATTGTTGATTTGAAACTCATATAAATATTGGATGTATTTATTTATAAATTTAGAGACAAACGAAAATAAGAAGAATTAAAATTTTATAAATATTGCTCAATTTGCTGACCATTATGGTCAAGACAAATCCTACATCTCCGAAGAATTTCTTGAATGGATCTTAATAAAAATAGGGTCTTAAATGTAGTTCTTCAAAGGCTTTCTTGTAGCATTCATCAAAGCTTCTTGAGTTTCATACTGTCTTTGATGAATTTTATTTTAAGGTAGCCCACAAAAAAAATCTAAAATTGATAGGTCTGGGGACCTTGCTGGCCAATTAACTGGTCATTGTTACCAATCCAATGGTTTTGAAACATTGTATTGAGGTAATCTCTTACTAGTCTTGCATTGTGGCAAGGTGCCCCGTCTTGCTGAAAATAAACCTCTTAGCTGGGCTAACGGAATATCATCAAACAATTCTGGAAGGCAAATGTCCAAAATTTCAAATATCGTTGATGGTTCAAATTGCCTTCAAACATGTAAAATGTTAATCTGCCTCCTAAAATGAAACAGGACACATTGAACCCAAACCTGCCTTGCTGCTGACGGATCACGGTAACATGCCGATTTTCGTTAGACCAGAAACGATTCGTTGCACGATTGTAAATTCGGCGGAGCTTATATGGCTTTCATCCGACCATATAACTAAACGACCAAAATTACCATTTTTTCACTTTTCTGAATATACCATCTACAGAAATCGATACGCAATTGAGCATCACCGGATGCAAGTGGTGGATGACTTGAGGTATATGGTTTATAATGGTATTTTTAAATATTTTGATACTTTCGTTTTGAAATGCCCACCGATTCTTCTATTTTTCTGCAAGACGTATAATTTTCGTTAACAGTGACCTCTGCAAGGACATTTATTTCATTATTTTCTTCGTTTTCTTTTCTATATGTTTTGGCGCGTGGCCTTTCAAACGATCCGTGATTTTCCAAATTTTGTTTTAACCTAATGAATGTTTTTTACAGGTTGCCTTCTTTCCGGAAATCTATAATATTCACATTTTATTTAACTCAAATGATGACTAACATTCCAGTAAATATAAATACCTTTCAAAATATATTTCCTTCGCTTGTCTGCATTAAAATTTGTTTGGTAATAAACCCCAATCATATCTAATTTCGCATAGTTCTCGTACTAAATTATTCGCCATGGTTTGAAACTTTGTAAAATTCAAAATAACGAAAAGAATATTGAAAACTTTACTAACAATAAAGATCTCAACAATCAACAAATTTGCAAATATTGACAAATGTCAAAAAATTAAGTTGCCATGGTAAAACAATTGCAGTACCAAAGGCCACTAACAAATCCAGTTAATAATTTGAAATACTGCGCTATTTGTATAAAAAATGATGAATGCTATACATATTTGAAATGCTTAGAACAAGGAAAAGTTGATCCCGATAACTTTTGACCTGACCCGTATACTCATTCTGAAAACAGCACTGCATTCTACGGAAAAAATTATATAAAGAACACTTTTCACTTTTTCTATAAGTTATCGTATAGCTGAGATACGGGGCTGTCTCAAAATGCAACTTTTTCAAAACGCCCTGTATCTCAAAAATGAGAAGAGCTAGAGTAATTTGTTTGTGTCATCTTTCGTTTCACAAAAAGTAGCCAACGTTCGCGAAAACCGCATCTCTGTATCTTTGCTAATAACTGAGATACCCTGCGAGGACAACCAAAATGGGACAACCTGTACACATGGAGATCACCTATGGATAATAATTTAAATATAGTCAGGAATCAAATAGACTATATTATAATCAGAAGTAGATTCAAAACTCTATTACATCAACGAAAACATACCCGGAACGGACATAGGGTCAGATCATAATCCCGTAGTAGCAACGTTAAACATAAGATTAAAGAAATTAAAACACAAAGAAAATAGACAAACAATAGATGTAAAACAATCGAACGAAACCAACATATTAATAAATACACAGAAAAGTCAACCGTAATCTCAGGAACATCAAAGAGAAAATTACAACACTGAAAACGTCCATGACAAATGGCGAAACATAGAAATAGCATTATTAAAAGCTGGAGAAGACACCTTATCTCGAAGGTACAATAAGAAAAAGATTGATTATCGATGAAATTTCAACCTGATGGAAGAAAGACGAGGATATAAAACTAAAAATGAAGCAAAGTACAAAGAACTAAATCGAAAGATTAAAAGAAGAATCAAAGAAGCCAAAGAAAATGGATACTAGAAAATGTAGAAATAGTAGAATATGAAAGAAAATATGACAGCTTAAATATGCATAAAAGATTAAAGAAATAACAGGTGCCAAAACACCGAAACAAGCTTCCACATTAAAGACAAAACCGGCAAAATAATTACTGATATAAACCAAAAGATAAAGAGATGGACCGAATACATAAAAGAATTGTTTAAAGACGAAAGGTCAGAAATTGAAATCATAACAGATGAGACAGGTCCGAAAATTTTAAAAGTGAAGTAGAATATGCCATTAAAATACTAAAAAGGAAGTCTGTAGGACCAGATGAGATTCCAGCTGAATTATTACAACTCATAGATAATGATACAATTGACGTAATGGTAAACCTCTTCAAAACAATTTATAGAACAAATATCAACGCAAAAGAGTGCTGAACATGGACTATAGCACTAATGAGTCACACTCTGAAAGTGTTTCTAAGATAATTCATAAAAGGATATTTAAAAACTTGAGGAAGATATAAGTGCCACACAACTGGAATTTAGGAACGGATTGAACAAGGGAAGCTCTGCTTGGTATAAGTGTATTGATGCAAAGGTGTCTAGATGTAAATCAAGATCTTTATGTGTGCTTTATAGACTTTGAAAAGGCGTTTGATAACGTCCGACACGAAAGTTATATGAAATTCTCAAAAGTAAAAATATTGACAGTCGAGACATTAACATAATATCAAAATTGTACTGGAACCAAACAGCAAAAGTCAAGGTTGAGAGTGAACTGACAGAAGAGATTAAAATCTGCCGAGGATGTGTCAGTTGTGTTCTCTCTCGCTTTTATTTAATGTATATATCAAGCCATATGTCAAGAAGCTTTAATGGAACAAAATATTGGAATTACCATTAACGGAGAAATTATTAATAATATTCGTTACGCTGACGATACACTTCTAGTGGCAGACAATATAACAGACTTCAACACTTACTTGAAAACGTAAATACCTATAGTAACGACTATGGTCTGAAATTAAATCTTAAAAGACGAAGTTAATGGTAGTTTCAAAGAAGACTAACGTTCACGCTAATTTGATAATCGGTAATACACAAATTGAAGAGTCACATCACACAAATATCTAGGAGCATGGATTACCGAAATAAACGAACAAACTAATGAAATTAAAGCAAAAATAGAAATAGCCAGACAAGCGTTTATTAAAATGAAAGTTTCTATGCTCGAGACATTAACTAAATTTGAGAATACGTATGTTACGATGCTATGTTTTCTCCACGTTATTATACGGTATGGAAGCGGACATTAAAACAGAAAAACATTAAAAACATTGAAGCTTTTGAGATGTGGTGCTATAGGAGAATGTGGAAAATATCATGGACAGAGAGGATGACAAATAGAATGTATTGCTAAAAATGGGAAAGAATACGAAATAATAAAACTGTAAAAAGAAAAATTAGAATATCTGGGACATATAATGAGGCCAAAAATACTCACTACTGAGGCTTACAGTCAGGGAAAATCAAAGGAAAAAAAGTGTAGGACGGTGAAGAATTTCTGGCTGAAACTTAAGAATGGTATAGCTGCAGTTCAGATTGTTCAGACTGCGATCAGCAAGGTAAAATAGCAATGATGATTTCCAACCTCCGATAGAGACGAACTGGAAGAAGAAGAATTTAATAAAATAAATAATAATTTTTAATTACATATTTACCTTTGAACTTATTCGTTCATAACAAAAACTTATAATAATATAAATCATCTTGTTCATGTGGAAAAGTATACATCGGAACCACAAAACGTAGCTTTGATTCAAGACGTAAAGAACACATGAGATTTTGTAGATTAGGTCAACCAGAGAAGTTTTCTGTGGCTGACCATGCCCTGAATAATCTAAATCATGACATTCAATTTGACAATATGGAAATATTGGCAAGTCAAACTCATTATTATGTTCGTTTACAACGTGAAGCTATTGAAATATATAAACACCCTAAGAATTTTAATAGAAAGAAGAAAATCTCCGTTTAAATAGGTTTTGGCATCTTAAATTAAAAAAAGCATAATGATACGTCCTAATTTTGATTTTAATTTTAACTTTTGGTATGTCTAGGTTTTTGCTGTGTTCTTCCTAGACCTTGAAGCAAATGATTTACCAATTATATGTTAAATTACCACAGCACTATAATTTAACATAAATAGTTGAAATTAAATTAAAATTAAAAAATTACAAAAACGTTCTGCATTATACTTTTCATTGTAAATAACACTTCCACTTATTGATAAAGAGATCTCTTTGTTAGATTTAACTGGGTTATTTTATTTGATGTAATGTTTAAGTAGTAGGCCGACACCTCCCTTTTTTACGTCACAGCCGCCCTTTCACTTTTTATATGCCCACGTGGGAGACCGGATTTTCCACCCTTATTTTACTCGCTTACGTGTAGGACGTATTTTTCACCCCTATTTTGCACATCCACGTGTGAGACCGCATTTTCAACCCTAATTTTTACACACCTCGTGTGAGACCGTATCCTTTCTTTTCGAAGGCCCTTTTAACCCTAATTATTTTTACTCGCTTACGTATAGGACGTGTATTTTCACCCCTATTTTTGACACCACGTGTGAGACCGTATTTTCTACCCTAATTATTTTTACTCGCTTACGTGAAGGACCGTATTACCTTATTTTTATTATTTCTTTTGGGGTTAAACCTTATGGCTGTATTAAGGACCTTTTGACAGCTAGGACTTTTGCTAACGCGAGGACAGGGGTGGGGTTGGTCTTGGCTTAGAACTGTATTTAGGGTTGGAGCTTAGGGTGGGCTGGTCTAGGTTAATCTTAGGGTTATTTGGTGGTACTAAGGACCTTCTGGCTATATTAAGAACAGTGCCCCTGGAGGTTAGGCAAATGCACACGCATACAATGTTGGAAATTGCATAATTAATAAGATATTATTATTAAAATTATCGACCCCATTGCTTTAAAATGGCTACATGCTACTGGATGATCTTTTACCTAAAACGTTATATTTCTAATAAGGAGGTTCTTGTGCACGTGTAGGGCTTCGCAACTTGTTCTCAGGCCTTCGCCCCTGGCCCTTTGAGTAAAATTGATTTTAGTGCCATCTAGCGGCGTAAAGACTAATGAACATTTTCTATAACAGAAGCTGATAATGCACATCTCTCTTACTCTATCTTGTTTCTTCCACCCTCTCTTTCACACACACACACACACACACACACACACACACACACACAAACAAATTCAATTAATTAATCAATCTCAAACAAAGCACGCTCGATCACCAGATCAATCTCAACCAATCAACCGAAATTATGTCTTACAGTTTTGCGGAAATCAGATTACAGTTGAAACTGAATACATTCAAGTTTAATTAAATATGACGTGAAATAATAAATAATTTCTACCCTAATGGAATGATGCTTTATGTATAGGCAGATCCTCTAAACAGCCACCACCTATACATTAGGAACATCATATCTGATTTATTTGCATGTTTAATTACATACACAAAACTATTTCATTGTAACGTGTTCATTAACAGCTGTAAAACCCATTAAAAGTAATAATTACTTATATATAACATAGAGTTAAATTAAAATTAACATGTTTTTAAGAATATCAGGTTGATATAACGGAAATAAAAGGCAAAAGGTTTTAATGGTTTATTATTATATAGGTGAATTAACAATAACTATACGTTTAAATCCATGAATGCGTACTTACTATTTTGTAGAGCGGATCTTATGACGTTATCCTATAAGCATGATAATACATTTTAAAAATCTTTATCGGCATTTTTGTTAGCAATATCAGGTAAAAAAACATAGATTAAAAATAATACGCTCACCTTTAGAAGTTTTTCCTTCAACGCTGTCATATGCTAAACTGAATTTTTATACAACGTACCTCACTAAAACACGCTTTGTGAATGGCAGAATATAAAACACTCGATTACATACCGGACATTAACTATTTAGAAAGTAATACAGAAAAACCTGAATTCGTATTTAATAATTATGTTGTACTTACAAAAATTTACATTCAAAACACAAATATTTTAAAACGTCTAATAACACTAATGTTGCATCATAATAATAAAACTCATTATACAGTGATTACATATTAAATACTTAAAATATGTAACTTTTACTACGTCTATTATTATTACATAGAGATGGGATTATTCTTAAATTTAATTGATTTCGATAGAGCTCTGGAAATACTACAACCGTTCGAAATCTTGCTTCTTCTCTCGATATCAAAAAAGCTATACTAGTGATACATTAAGTAAACATAATAGCGGATACAGCTACATTGCTAACGATTATTGATGTTTTTTGTATGAGATTTTTGAATGAGACAGCCTCGCAGGTATTTTTAAGAAAAGCTATACACATCTCATGTGATCAAATGAGATTTTTGAGATACAATCTCCTCTTCATCTGTACCTTGAACGATTATATTGTAACCTATAAAGCAAGTTAATAACCCTAATAGTTTATCAGACATTATTACATGGACACGAGGTTAGCTCTAAATTAAATGGTTTCAACGCTGCTCTGGGAATGCTGTACACTTAAAACCTTTAAGTCTGCTCGCCGAAGTTGTACCGTATTCACTTTCTTCAATTTTATCTGCACTGTTTCGAAGCTGTAATACGTTTTTCTAATACATAAACAGAATCTTCAATACTGTGATACGTGTAGCAGCAAAACACATTAGCTAGTTAGTTTCACCTCCATATTACTTTACATGCAAGCCTATCTTATCATAAATAAATACATCTGTCAAAAAGCTAATTAAACATAACTCCACGGCCATGGTATAGCAAGCAACGCTTCCAATTATAGCTCTTAGTCAACAAATAGGCCTACAACTACATATAATCGACCAGCACTGCTTTAGCACGAGGATCAAACGAAAAACACGCACGCACGCAAGCTCGCACGTACGCTCGACGTACGCACGCACGTGCGAACGCTCGTGCGTACGCACGCACGCTCGCACGTACGCACGAACGTAAGCACGCTCGCACGTACGCACGCTCACACGTACACGCGTTCGCACGCCACGTACGGCTCGCACGCACGCACGTATGCGCGCACACACACACACACACACACACACACAGAGAGCGAAAACACGCTAAAGCGAAAAACTTGTAAACTTGCAAACATGAATCAAGACGGTGGAACGCCTCTTTTATGGTCGAGGTATTTTCTCCTAAGACGCCAGAACGTAGCTAGCCTTTGGTCTTGTTAAGCGTGCTCGTCAACGTTTGGTAGAATCGGACATCTTCGGGATGTCTGAAGTATTGACCTAACCCACTCTAACATTGCCCCTGGGGCCATGTTTATAAATCTAAACGCCTCTTTTATGGTCGAGGTATTTTCTCCTAACCGCGGCGTCTTGGGAGATCCATCCAAGATGATGGTTCACAGAAGAAAAGAAGAGCGATGAGGTAGGGGAAGGGCAAATCTCAAAATCATGATGATGATGATGAGGACGACTCACGGTTCAAGAAGAAGAAAAACCGATAAAGCATGTTATCAAATAATAATGATGTATTGTTGTTTATAATAATAATAATAATATATTTTCAAAACGTTAAGCTTTCCTTCGGTTTTGTTAATAAACCTGTTTTTCTAGCGGTGCTCACCGTCTAGATTCATGTTAAGTCTCAAGTTTTCGCTTTAGCGTGTTTTCGCTTCTCGTGTGTGTGTGTGTGTGTGTGTGTGTGTGTGTGTGTTTGAGTGTATGTTGTGTGTGTGTGTGTGTGTGTGTGTGTGTGTGTGTGCTTAATAAAAGAGGCGTTTAGATTTATAAACATGCCTCAGGGGCTATGTTAGAGTGTGGTTAGGTCAATACTTCAGACATCCCCGAAGATGTCCGATTCTACTAACATTGACGAGTACGCTTGCGCACAAGACCCAAGGCTAGCTGCGTTCTCGTTTCTCGTGTTTCGCTTTTGAAGTGTAACTGTCATCGAGTGAGCATTACTATAATGTATTCTCCTGTTTATGAGCCAACATCAGCGGACATTAGAGATTTTACTGACTTGTTAATAAACTATTACAACATAACCGTTCAAGATAATGATGAAAGCGATGACGTGGTTGAGCTGGGTGTATCTCACATCCAAGATGATGGTTCACAGAAAGAAAGAAGAGCGATGAGGTAGGGGAAGGGCAAATCTCAAAATCATGATGATGATGATGAGGACGACTCACGGTTCAAGAAGAAGAAGAAAACCGATAAAGCATGTTATTAAATAATAATGATGTATTGTTATATTATATAATATATATAATAATAATATATTTTCAAAACGTTAAGCTTTCCTTCGGTTTTGTTAATAAACCTGTTTTTTTCTAGCGGTGCTCCACCGTCTTGATTCATGTTTGCAAGTTTACAAGTTTTTCGCTTTAGCGTGTTTTCGCTCTCGGTGTGTGTGTGTGTGTGTGTGTGTGTGTGTGTGTGTGTGTGTGTGTGTGCGTGTTTTTCGTTTGATCCTCGTGCTAAAGCAGTGCTGGTCGATTGTATGTAGTTGTAGGCCCTATTATGTTGACTAAGAGCTATAATTGGAAGCGTTGCTTGCTATACCATGGCCGTGGAGTTATGTTTAATTAGCTTTTTTTTTGACAGATGTATTTATTTATGATAAGGTCAGGCTTGCATGTAAAGTAATATAGAGGTGAAACTAACTAGCTAATGTGTTTTGCTGCTACACGTATCACAGTATTGAAGATTCTGTTTATGTATTAGAAAAACGTATTACAGCTTCGAAGCAGAGTGCAGATAAAATTTCAGAAAGTGAATACGGTACAACTTCGGCGAGCAGACTTAAAGGTTTTAAGTGTACAGCATTCCCAGAGCAGCGTTGAAACCATTTAATTTAGAGCTAACCTCGTGTCCATGTAATAATGTCTGATAAACTATTAGGGTTATTGGCTTGCTTTATAGGTTACAATATAATCGTTCAAGGTACAGATGATGAGGAGAGTGTATCTCAAAAATCTCATTTGATCACGTGAGATGTGTATAGCTTTTCTTAAAAATGCCTGCGAGGCTGTCTCATTCAAAATCTCATGCAAAAACATCAATAATCGTTAGCAATGTAGCTGTATCCGCTATTATGTTTACTTAATGTATCACTAGTATAGCTTTTTGATATCGAGAGAAGAAGCAAGATTTCGAACGGTTGTAGTATTTCCAGAGCTCTATCGAAATCAATTAAATTTAAGAATAATCCCATCTCTATGTAATAATAATAGACGTAGTAAAAGTTATATATTTTTAAGTATTTAATATGTAATCACTGTATAATGAGTTTTTATTATTATGATGCAACATTAGTGGTATTAGACGTTTTTAAAATATTTGTGTTTTTGAATGTAAATTTTTTGTAAGTACAACAATGTATTATCATGCTTATAGGATAACGTCATAAGATCCGCTCGACAAACATAGTAAGTACGCATTCATGGATTTAAACTTATAGTTATTGTTAATTCACCTATATAATAATAAACCATTAAAACCTTTTGCCTTTTATTTCCGTTATATCGACCTGATATTCTTAAAAACATGTTAATTTTAATTTAACTCTGTTATATATAAGTAATTATTACTTTTTAATGGTTTTTACAGCTGTTAATGAACACGTTACAATGAAATAGTTTTGTGTGTATGTAATTAAACATGCAAATAAATCAGATATGATGTTCCTAATGTATAGGTGGTGGCTGTTTAGAGGATCTGCCTATACATAAAGCATCATTCCATTAGGTAGAAATTATTTATTATTTCACGTCATATTTAATTAAACTTGAATGTATTCAGTTTCAACTGTAATCTGATTTCCGCAAACTGTAAGACATAATTTCGGTTGATTGGTTGAGATTGATCTGGTGATCGAGCGTGCTTTGTTTGAGATTGATTTATTAATTGAATTGTTTGTGTGTGTGTGTGTGTGGCGCGTGTGTGTGTGTGAAAGAGAGAGGGGAGGAAGAAACAAGATAGAGTAAGAGAGAGTGTGCATTATCAGCTTCTGTTATAGAAAATGTTCATTAGTCTTTACGCCGCTAGATGGCACTAAAATCAATTTTACTCAAAGGCCAGGGGCGAAGGCCTGAGAACAAGTTGCGAAGCCCTACACGTGTCGCACAAGAACCTCCTTATTAGAAATATAACGTTTTAGGTAAAAGATCATCCAGTAGCATGTGGCCATTTTAAAGCAATAGGGTCGATAATTTTAATAATAATATCTTATTAATTATGCAATTTCCAACATTGTATGCGTGTGCATTTGCCTAACCTCCAGGGGCACTGTTCTTAATATAGCCAGAAGGTCCTTAGTACCACCAAATAACCCTAAGATTAACCCTAGACCAGCCCCACCCTAAGCTCCAACCCTAAATACAGTTCTAAGCCAAGACCAACCCCACCCCTGTCCTCGAGTTAGCAAAAGTCCTAGCTGTCAAAAGGTCCTTAATACAGCCATAAGGTTTAACCCCAAAAGAAATAATAAAAATAAGGTAATACGGTCCTTTACGTAAGCGAGTAAAAAATAATTAGGGTAGAAAATACGGTCTCACACGTGTGTGTGTGCAAAAATAGGGGTGAAAATACACGTCCTATACGTAAGCGAGTAAAAATAATTAGGGTTAAAAAGGGCCTTCGAAAAGAAAGGATACGGTCTCACACGAGGGTGTGTAAAAATTAGGGTTGAAAATGCGGTCTCACACGTGGATGTGCAAAAATAGGGTGAAAAATACGTCCTACACGTAAGCGAGTAAAAATAAGGGTGGAAAATCCGGTCTCCCACGTGGGCATATAAAAAGTGAAAGGGGCGGGGCTTGTGACGTAAAAAAAGGAGGGAGGGTGTCGGCCTACTACTTTTGGATTTGTGAATGCTTCTATCATTTTCAAATTGAAGTTTTTCACAACTTTACACTTACATTATAACTCGATTAAATTTTGTTAAATGTGTTTTTGGCTGACAAATTTCATTGTTAGCTTTCGCCGTAGAGTGTTCTGAATTTTATAGTTGGCTTTATACGTTTCTCAAACTGTTATATTAATAGCAAGCTGATGTTTAAGTTTTAATTTTTCAACTTTGACAAATTTGTTTACAACATCTTTAACAATTTTTATCAAATATTACTACTGACGAAGATAACTGTAAGTGTTATCGAAACGTTTAGATTGTATAATTTAAAGTACACCATTAAAAACCACAAAAAGAAAGTATTTTATTATGGTTTATTTATTTATTTTTTTTTTGTTCTTCGTGTTGGTGATAGGACCATAACTAAATTTGCTATTGAAACGTTTAAGGCTCGTATAATTTGTTGTTATATACACGACATCACCCAAAAACATTTATTATTTGTCGACTTTTTGGTTAATAATTGTTGATCACATTCAGATGTAACAGAAAATACAGTATTCATTACATTTATAAAGTTCGTTTCATGATTTCGTAAATACAAAATTTGACAGAGATGTAGATCCTTTGCACAAAAATAGAATGTAAATGTATTTAAATTTTAATACATCTGTGATTTGTAATACTCTATGTTGTTTTTTTTATGTCGCTTCTGAAAATTTTGAATAAATTTACATAATGTATGAATGTTTAGTTTCGTACAAGTACTTGATTAGAATGTGAGTTTCAATGATTATAAAAAATGTGGATTGGTATCATAATTTTTTTACGATTATAACTATCCATAGACATGTTAACCAATACTCTTTAATGGATTTATAATATACAATACAAAGTGATTTAAACAAAATTAATGGGAAATAGTAATAAAATTACATTATGTAATTATGTTGAGATTACAATAATGTAGGTAATTATATAACACTGCCTTACTTTTGTACGGTTTGATGGTAAATACTAATGACATATATTTGAAGGTAACATTGTGTGTAATCTAATAAATGATTGATCTCATTAATACCAAAATAGGAAAATAGTCCATGGTTAGTAACATTCGCCACCTGTGCTTATTCTTAATGGTAAATATAGTAAATGTAACAAAAATTATCAATGGGTCAAGATCAATTGATCATAAGAGCCAAGGAAAGC
>JARFJB010002043.1:0-17500 GCA_036346205.1 Vesta saturnalis
GTAATTAAACAAAATTTTGCGTGAATAATCTATTAAAATAAGGTAGATGAAATTCGAAAAAAAATGTTTCACTCCCCTAATATGTATCTATAAATGAATGTACGTGTGTTTGTAATCACTAGGCGGCCACACCGTTCGACCGATCTACCATATATTTAGAACGTAGGTTGTTCTTGGTCACCATTGGGTTTAAGGATATTGACCATCCCAATAGAAAGGGTTAGTGGCTAAATATTTGGAAAATTTCTATTTATGGCCCGATTAAGTTCATGTTGGGAATAAATGTTATTTAGGCGATACAAATTATTGCACATAACCCATATTATTGGTAAATATAGAAATCTCAATTCCAGGACAAGGCTAATTTATTATAGTTTTCGTTTACAATTAATTTAGTTAAAAAAATTCATGTAACAAAAGAAAAAAAAATAACCTTACTAGACCTTGGTTTTTTTGTGATCTATTTTTCTTTACTCACAGTAAGGTCGGAGATTTAGTAAAAAGAATATAGTCATTATGAGCTAATAATAAGAACGGACACCGCATGTGCGTATTGCCACATTATATTAATTTGTATTTTTTTACTTTTATATAATGTGATTAAAAATAAGTAAAGAGTTAATTCAGTATGTAAATCTATCATGAATGTAAGAAAAGAACAACTAAGCGTAATTAAAAATAAAAGTATTGTAATTTAATCTTTATAACATCCGTGCTAAGGGTTTCTAGAAGTTAAAAAGACTATGTAAATTAGATGGCAACGGCTAATAACGCCAGCAGAATACATTAATTATTACGTAATCTATTCTAGTAGAAAACACATTTTGAAATAATTTGATTAGGTTATGAAACATTACTTGATGTTTTTCGTAGAGTCAAATATCGAAAGGAAAGCACAGTCTAATAAATAGTAAATCCCGTTAGTGCGCACGTTATGCTTTCGTCCATTTACTCTAAATGAGCTCTATCAATTTACCTGTCACTGAAGCACATGTTATTTATTCCGCTATCCATAAAATCATTTACAATTTCCTACCAATTTGAATAATTTCAGCTTTGGCGTAGTAAATTGCAGAAATTTATTTTTAATGTATGTAAAAAGGTAGGCGGCGCGAAAAAGGATCGAAAAATAAATAATTGAAAAATAATTGTATAACTTCGTTGACAGACTTTAGAAACTTTTAGTAGATCTAAAATATTTATCATTTTTTATTATTTACAATATAGTAAATAATTTATAGCATTTGAATTAATATCAAAATTAGAACTTAACCTTACGTATACTTTGGGAAACAGCAGATTGATGAATTCTCGTACTTATCTACAAAATCTCGGTCTGTTTGCTTTCAAAGTACCGCAATTTGTTTTGTGTCACTAAATAACTTTAAGAATAGCGACAATTTGTTTGAAGAAACTAACATTATGGAGCTATATTAATTATTCAGGTATTACAGAGCATACTGTAGGTTAGCCCAGTTCGCCAATAAATCAAATGAAAATAATCTTGATAAACTTCATCTTATATAAATTATATAATACTAAAAACGGAAATACTCAATAAGAATAGAAAAATTATATATAATTCAATCAATCGATTAAATAGAAACTTGTATGCAGTATTTCCGTTAGAAATGGATATAAATGCTTTATTTACACAACTATTTATTTTTTCCTGTAAGAAATATTTTAGAGAACCTTTACCATTATTACATTGAATGAAAAATAACAGAGACTAAAATCAAGTATTAAATGAACGTAAACTAAATGTTGAGAATGCCTTAGTTTAATTGGTCTTACAAAAACAGAGCAACTGTAGAAAATTATAAATATATAACAAAAAATCGTTATAATTTATTTGTGACAATTTAACTCATGTATAAAAAATCGTATAAGTCGCTGTGCAACTGTTACTTTGACAACGGCAAAAATAACATCATTGACAAATTCACTAGTAGTTTTTTCACTTATTTATTTTCTAATCCGTTCCCAGATAATGTACGTTAAAATTAAAATGTGTTTATTTGTAGTGTTTAAATACAAACTACACACAAATGGTTTTAGTGTAACCAACAACATTACACTTCAAGCTATGTCATTACAACGCGGTTGGTTAAACGATTTGAGAATACTCTGCTTTCAAGTAGGAAATCCGTACATCTGAGGACTGAGTGATGAAATGTAATACATGAATCAGGTGCCTGTCACATAAAACATGATCATACATTTACACTTCTAGTGTTTTTTAGTATGCGCCATATATCTTCCGTAAATATAAATAAATAAACCTAATATTCCCAAATATACAGGAATACACAAACGCAAACACAAACGCAAACTCAAACTCACGAACTCGAACATAAACACAAACACAAACACAATCACAGACACAACCACAAACACAAACACAAACACTAACACAAACACAAACACAAGCACGAACAAGAACACGAACACGAACACGAACACGAACACGAACCCAAACACGAACACGAACACGAACTCGAACTCGAATCACGAACACGAACACGAACACGAACACGAACACGAACACGAACACGAACACGAACGAACACGAACACGAACACGAACACGAACACGAACACGAACACGAACACGAACACGAACACGAACACGAACACGAACGACGAACACGAACACGAACACGAACACGAACACGAACACGAACACGAACACGAACACGCAACACGAACACGAACACGAACCGAACACGAACACGAACACGAACACGAACTCGAACACGAACACGAACACGAACACGAACTCGACACGAACACGAACACGAACACGAACACGAACGAACCGAACACGAACCGAACACGAACACGAACACGAACACGAACACGAACCGAACGAACACGAACACGAACACGAACACGAACACGAACACGAACACGAACACGAACACGAACCAAACGCAAACGAAACGCAAACGCATCGCAAACGCAAACGACGAACGCAACGCAAACGCAAACGCAAACGCAAACGCAAACGAATCGAACGCAACGCGCAACGAAACGCAACGCACGCAACGCAAACGCAAACGCAAACGCAAACGCAACGCAAACGCAAACGCAAACGCAAACGCAAACGCAAACGCAAACGCAAACGCAAACGCAAACGCAAACGCAAACGTCAAACGCAAACGCAAACGCAAACGCAAACGCAAACGCAATCGAAACTCAAACTCAAACTCAAACGCAAACGCAAACGCAAACGCAAACGCAAACGCGAAACGCAAACTCAAACGCAAACTCAAACTCAAACGCAAACGCAAACGCAAACGCAAACGCAAACGCAAACGCAAACGCAAACGCAAACGCAAACGCAAACGCAAACGCAAACGCAAACGCAAACGCAAACGCAAACGCAAACGCAAACGCAAACGCAAAAGCAAACGACAAAACACAAACAAACCAAACACAAACACAAACACAAACACAAAACAAACACAAACACAACAAACGCAAACGCAAACGCAAACGCAAAAGCAAACGAAAACACAAACACAAACACGAATACACAAACCCATACTCCCATGCACACTGACGCACGCATACACACGCACGCACACGCACATCCTTCTTCGCCTTTGGCATTGCTGTCAATATACGAACAATTTTGGTTAGATGAATATATGTACAACAGTAGGTTATATTCATATACGGAAAACTTTAGGTTAGATTTTGTTTGTGTTTGTATTTATGTTTACGTTTGCGTTTGTGTTTGCGTTTGCGCTTGCGTTTGAGTTTGCGTTTGAGTTTGCGTTTGCGTTTGCGTTTGAGTCTGTATTTTAATTTTCTTTTCTGTTTCCATTTTTTTAATGTACGTAACCCTAGGTTACCGTAGATTTCAGTTTTTTTTTATTTCCATTGTTTGAAACGATTAGATTACGTGCTCGTTGATGACTGGAGGAAGCACTCCTGCACATACCTTCTCGTTTGGCAGTTGCACGAAGTTCAGACGCAGCCGCCAGGTGTCACAACTCCGGGGTCGTTGTCCCTCAAATGAGCTCTTTTTACTACCATGAGTCAGACGGGCTCGAGAAAAAACGCTCACTCCAACAACTAGTCATCTCACTCTTTGTATTAATCAATAAATTCACGTTAGTCTGCTTAATAAAACTAAAAGGTGTAGCGGCAAGGTTCTGAGCTTTGCATCAACCTGCGAAGAGGGTTCAAGGGAAATTAGAGTAAACGACAGAGTAGGAGCCACACAGGGACTCCTGAAATTATGGCAGAAAGCAGAGCTTAAGGAAGATTTCCGTTATTAATAAGGATTTAACAAATTGGTAGTCGGTATAAATCGTTGACGGACGGTTATCAAAGGTGAACTTACCCCTTTCGTAGCAGCATAATTCTATCCAAAATTGTTCGACTGACCACGCTGATAATATATTACACACCTTCATGGGGAACTTCAGCATGTGTAAGGTGATGCAAGTTAAACCAAATTAAGTGAACACATATGTGTAAATGTTCCAGCTGCACGATTTCAAAGAACACTTCGTATGTTTCGCCAACTTGGTTGGCTCAAAAATGGTATCAAAAAAATATAGACCAGTCGAAATAGCGGGGAAAGAACAAAAATTGTTTTTTAAGCGTCGTTTACTACAAAAATCGCAGCTTATTGCATTTTACTAATAAAGTATTGCATGTTATGGGACCCTAAAAAAGATACTTTGAAAGCACAGGACGTAGTTGTCCGAGTCTAAGCCCATCCGTCTCGTTGCGCACATTATAAAAATGTTGCCCGCTTTTCCATTCAAACTAAATTCTGGATAGAAACGCAGAAGAACTACAATCAGGACATGCTCATAAGAAGGATATATTTTTTACATACATTAAATCCAATTTGTGGACAGTCCTTAAGAGTAAGTACACTTTCTTACGCACTTTCAACTCTATGGTGTGGACCGTCCTTATAAGTAGGTTCACCGTTTTACACACATTAAGGGACAGATAGGGGCAGCGAGAGCGTTACCCATTAGCATTGTATGCTGTTATGCGTTACATTCTCATACTTTGATGATATGGTACTATAGGATTTTCTGATGCCATACATTTCTTGTAAACGTGTGTTATTAAAGTTTTACTATGTAAATGTCAAAAAAATTTTTACCGGTTTTAAAAGCATTTTTGGCAAAGATTTATAGATATGCATTTGATTGATTTCAATACATGACCTATTTCTTATAAATTGAGGTTAATGGTTAATTTGTGTGTTCGAAATTATTGGATAAGGTGTTTCTGCTATGAACCTTGATCTCCATTATATTATGCATAAGACTTAATTTATTCCGATTCTATTTTGGCTACTTGTTACTGCTTTTAGACGCATCAAGAATTTATTTCCAAAAGACGAATCTATGGGATAAACAGATACTAAAAATCACATTTATTGCTAAAGTATAAGTAGTTTCTGTTTTAAGTAGATAGTACGGCTTTCTTTTCCTACAAAGTTAATACTTAAATAAAATCAACCATATCTGTTTGCAAAAACGTTAACAACAGTTCTTAACGTCCCAAATTCCTAAACTCGATATGTTTAAACACATATAGTTTATAAAGGCAAGGCAAGCAAGTCATGCTTAAACAAAGGAACTGCAGGTTGATTTTAAGAAAAATTAGGTGAACCTCAGTACAAAATCAAAGAAACTTAAGCTACAAACTGACCAATTGGTAGGCAAAAAAAACAGTTGTCTTTTTGTATTACTTCACGATCATAACGCGTTAACGTAGTCTTATGCCGATTAATTACAATGCAGATATATGGTTCGAGATAAGGCATAGAATGTCGTACGCCCGCAACGTATACACGCACACACGCACACCGCACATGCACATGCACATGCACACGCACACGCACACACACACCCAGACACGCACACACGCACACACACGTACACAAGCACTCACACACACGTACACAAGCACTCACACACACGCAGGCACGCACACACACGCAGGCACGCACACACGCAGGCACGCACACATACGCACACGCAGACGCACATGCACATGCACACGCACAAATGCATACATGCACACACGCACACAATCCAGCACACATGCACAGCACACACGCACACACGACACACGCACACACACACAGCACACACACACACACACGCACACACGCAACACGCACACGCACACGCACACACGCACACGCACACGCACATACGCACACAAGCATTACACACACGCACACGCAGACGCACATGCACATGCACACGCACAAATGCATTCATGCACACCCACACACGCACACAATCACACGCACACACGCACACATGCACACACATACACACACGCACACACGCACACACGCACACACGCACACACCCACACACGCACACACGCGCACACTCGCACACGCAGACACGCACACACGTACACACGTACACACGCACCGAAAAGTGTGCAACTGTGCAAGCGTCCCACCATTCCTAAACAAATATTTTTGTCGCTAAAAGCTCACTCGCATACAATTTCATTTATTTAATTCTCCACATAGTTTAAATAAACAGAATGGTTAGGATTACTATAAGTTCTATGTATGAATAAGTTCAAAAGTAAATATGTAATTAAAAATTATTATTGATACATAAATAAAAAGTTTACTTCGAGCAGGATTTGAACCTACGACCTATACTTTGCAAGAGTACCGCGTTAACAACTGTGCTATCAGTGCCAATCGATATAAATTTTGTCTTTATGTATGTAGAACTGATATAAATTCTAAATTTAATGTGATAACAATCAAATTATTTATATTAATTATTAGAATTTATATCAGTTCTACATACATAAAGACAAAATTTACATCGATACGGGCTTGTACTTCGATAGCGCAGTTAGTTTGCGCGGTCTCTAGCAAAGTATTTGGCGTAGGTTCAAATCCTACTCGAGGTAAACTTTTTATTGATGTATTTAATACGATTAATAGTAATTTTTAATTATATATTTACTTTTCAACTTATTCGTTCATAACAAAAACTTATAATAATTTAATATTAATGAAGGATCATTTCATGCGTACGAAAAAATAGTGTATAAAACTCATGTATAAGCGCCTTTAAAGCACTTACACATTAAAGACAACTCGTTTCACTCGTTTTCTTCAAACTTATTGTGCATACATAAAATGCTTGCTTATACACTCGTATTATAGTGTACTATTATATTAATTGCGTGAAGCATATGTTTTAACGGCGAGAATGAAATTTTTTCATTCGAACCGTTAAAACAACTTAACGCACGAAATATTAACAACGTTTTTTTACAACCAATTTTAAACAGGATATATATTCAAAATAATAAATAATAAATATCTGGTGTGGAACACCACAAGACCTTCCAACCTTACAGAATGGAAATTAAAAGAAATGAAATAATTTTAATAACATTTTTTTAAGGCATAACTATACATCTTTTATAAGAAGCTCGTTACAAAAATAGGCAACATTGTAAACGCAAAAAGAATAACCTATGTCAAACAGACGTTTAAAACTTCATGACGGACAGAGGTTAAAAGACGTTTAGATGCTAACTTGAATTAAAAAGAAATGAAATGATTTTATTTCATACTAATACGTTATAAGTTTATAAACCCTTAGTTACCGTAACCATAAACACGTTCATAACTACCTTGCGAAGTTATGAACTGGTATCTAGGTAGTTATACATCTATAACTGACCTCTAATCATTCTAATATATTGTGACAAATATTTTCAAACTTGTCAGTTTTTATATCCAAAGTAAGCATGCCTTGTTAATTTTGAAAACAACGTTAATTTAATTTTGATAACCAAAAAATTTCATATGTATATTTTATTTCTAACGTATTAATATTAAATAAAATTATTTATCTATCACGGGAGTTATGTATGTTAATAACCTCGGGCAACTTAACAATCCCATACCCATAACTCCCTTGATATATAAATAACTATTAATTTCAATTTTTTTAGGATAACTATGCAACCTCTTTTTTATACGTTCATAACGAAAACAGGCAACATTTTAAAATAAAAACAGTAATCTATGTCACAATGACGTTTAAAACTTCATGTCAGATAGAAAAAAATGTCGATAATGCAGCTTCAGCATTTTCAATCATATTTCTTTAATTTTTACATTTATTACGCTTTACATTAAAAAATTTACATAAAATTAAATTTTCTTTAAAAAATACGTCTGCAGTTTTTGTTGTGAAACTAATCGTAATTCTGATAATGAAACAATTTGAATTAACACTTAAATTCTATCTTAGGAATTTTTTTGCCGCTATGTACGCGTTATATCAAAAAAATGCATAGAACACAATTAATCGATGTGTTTAAGGTCTATATGTAGGTATTTTTATATCTTTTAAATATGCAGCTGTTTTAGAAATATTTAATAAAAACCAAAAACTGACCCCAAATAAACCCCCCCGTCTACGCCGCTGGATTTCTCCCAAAATATAATCAGCTCTAAGCCAAACCATGGCAAGCTTAAATACAAAATTTTAAGTACGTAGGTATTTTCGTTCTAGAGTTATCGTGGATACTAGCACACATCCATACGCATAACATCCACACATCCAGACATGATGGCCGATCTTGGCGGAACTTGGCTAAAAGTCGATTTAGCGATAGTGACAGAAAAGTCGATTGCATAACCTTCTATACCCTACATATGTATATGTAGGTTGGAAGGTCAAAATCTATTAATGTTACGAAACGGTCACCTCTCCCTGTTGAGTAACTACCAAGAAATAGACATTTTTACAAACAAAAGACGCCATTGTTAAAAAATAATCATAATTTGGTCACAAAAATTTGTTTGTGTTGGTGCTGGTGCAGTTTACAAACAATTTAAAAAAAATGAGTGGTAGCGATGAAGATGAAGTTGCAGTCACTGGGCAAATTCCTAATGCATTACGAAAAAAACCTATTCTACGTTTAAAGACTGGTCGTTTGATAAGGAGGTAAAAGGAATTACAGAAGATATAATGCTGGCGTACTTGGAACAAAAATCGAGACAAGTAAAGTCATCTACGCTTTGGTCTACTTTTTCAATGTTGTAGAGCACATTAAGTGTGAAAGGAAATATAAATCTATTTTGACAAAGGATGATATCGAAAAATTTATAGCCGAAGCAGATGATCAAAATTATTTGTTGATGAAAATTTTCTTTATCAAACATTACTGTACTGATATAAGGTTTGTTTAGTTGGAGACAGTTGTTACTTTGGGAGTATATGGTGCTTGTCGCAGGGAAGAACTAAAAAACATGGCAAATAAAATATTAAACTCGGCATCCACGTCCACCATCGATGACGTTGAAAGCACACCTGCGGCAACGACATCGCAGCAACAAATTAGTCCAACAGCAACATCACCTAGTACTATGCTAGTTAATAAGTGTTCCGATTGCACTATCAATCAATATTCATTATAAAATGGATAAATAATTTAGTTTTTTTTGTTCAAATTCCAATGTATTATTATTGTTTATTAATTAAAAGCCTTCAAGTGTATTCGTTTATCATAATTTTTAAATAATAAAATATTATAGCCATGTGCGTAAAAAAATATTATAGCCATGTGCGTAAACAAATTTTTAAAGTCATTTGCGTGAAGCACTATTTACGCACACTTATTGAAACGTTAATGTCGTCATTTTGTGACAGTTGTAGAAAAAATCACTGTTAGCGTGATATGCCCCAGGCCTCTATGACTACGAGGTCTGGCGTTGTAGTTAGGCGTTGAAACGGAAATGCATAGTACTAAAAGAGTTAAAGCTATTGTAAATGAAAGAGGACAAGGGTTTGAAATTGGTATCCCGTGGGTAACATGGATTTGAATAAAAGTGGAATGATGAAAGTTTTATTGCACATGCAGTAAATGGAAAGAACGACGGTATACTGAAAGAACATACAAAACATAGAAAACAGGAAAATCCAAACTTTCACGATCCTCATTCATAATTGAAATACTTATATTTTGGGTATGTAATCGCGTTTTTATTAATTTTTCATACAAATTAGTATGAAAAATTAATAACAATATACGATTACATACTTAAAAGGTAAATATTTTAATTTTGATACACGGGAAAGTTTGGAGATTTAAGAGTAATTGAGGGTGGTGGACGCCTGGTGAGTATTTGCGTAGAAAAAAGTCTATTGATATCATAGTTTAATTGCTTATATATGTACAGGGATATTCATTATAAATTACCCAATGGGTACTTTTGATATTATAGCAGATAGATGTATACATTAAATGTAAAAGTTGTAGGATGGACAGTAAATCATCTTAATTTATCACGAAAAACACAGTGGCGTACTATAACTAAGGGGTATAAAAAATAATTCAATTTTTTTTAATAAAATACCCTGTATTTTATTTTACCTTCGTAAAGTCCATATTTTTCTGAATTAAAAAATATACCACCCCACGTTTAACCGTTGTTGAGTTATTTAACATTTAAAATGGTGGTTATGATATACTTACTTGGCTTTTAAAAAATTATTACAACCAAAGTCAACCATGAAATATTACTTTTGTTATTTTCAGCGCGCTTTCATTTTTATGATTGCAGAAACACGTCATTTTACACGTATATTTTGAACATTTTTTGAGTTATAACACATCGAAAATCATACACTAGATATCACTGATTGTTTATTATTGTTAAGTTTATTTAATAAGTTTAACAAAAACAAAAAATAATTACTAATCATAGCAAATGTTCGAAATGCCCTCCGTTATTCTCTATGCATAAGAGATAGCGTCTTCTTAAATTACGAATTGCATTGGAAATAGTTTCATTGTTTAGGTTATTTAAATTGTTGATTTCTTCACAGACTCTATCTTGGATCATTTGAATATTATGGTTATTATAATTATTAATAATATCTTTTAAAAATCCCCAAACAAATGAATCCATAACAGTCAAGTCAGGGCTATTAGGTGACCATGCAATCGTACCGTTATTTCCCATCCAGACTTCACATACATTGTTTAAATGTTCCCTTACTTCTTTAACATTATGCGGGGGTGCCCCATCCTGCATCCAAACCAAATCAATCAGTTCTTCTTCTGTAAAATCTCCATAACCATGAATCAAATTTGGAGAATCAAATTTTCAATATTGGTGGGTCCTTTTAAATTGTAATCATAAAATATTGGCCCAACAATGTTATTTAAGAAAATCCCACACCAAATGTTGATTGGTTTTCTCCCAGATTTTTTTATTGGTTTAAAATTTTTTTCGATTTTGTTTATTTTCCCATGAATTTTTGTTTCTTCTATTAAATACTCCGGCGGTCGAAAATGAGGACTCATCAGACCATAGAATTTTATTAAAATATTCGGGATCCCCATTTAAGGTATGTATCATTTGTCGGCAAAAGTCTAGTCTTTTTAATTTGTGAGCTTCCGTTAAAAATTGTGCGGGACGTATTTTATAAGGTTTGTAACCGTTTCTTTTCAACGTACGTTGAATTTTGCTGTAGCTCTTTCTTAATAAAACCGCTGCGCTTGTTTTCTAAAAAGAATATTATCTTACAATAATGGTTATTATCGAACAAAATTTGTTTGACTTACCCTCGAAATGTAGCAGAACATCGCGCTGTTCATCTTTATTTACCACATTTGCACGTTTTTTTCTAGCAAATGAACTTGTAGAAATTACCATATTGTAAATAGTTTTTTCCGAAGTGACTGTTCGATTTGGGTATAACACCCTGTAGGCTCTTCGTGCCTCGCGTATATTTTCATTATTACAAATATAACAAGTGAAGATTTGCACTTCTTCAACATCGTTATAAACCATTTTAACTATGTACAATTTACAATAAAATCGTCATTAACTACTGTCATTGTCATGGACTACTTAACAATAAAGCGAAAATAATATTTCATGAAAGTATATCATAACCACCATTTTAAATGTTAAATCACTCAACAACGGTTAAACGTGGGGGTATCATGTGGTATATTTTTTAATTCAGCAAAATATGGACTTTACGAAGGTAAAGGTATACAGGGTGTTCTATTAAAAAAAATTGAATTATTTTTTATACAGCTTAGCTATAGTACGCCACTGTGTTTTTCGTGATAAATTAAGATGATTTACAGTCCATCCTACAACTTTTACATTTAATGTATACATACCTGCTATAATAACAAAAATATCCATTGGGTAATTTATAATGAATATCCCTGTACATGGCAAAGATGTGAATCTAAAATCATGATTGACTCATATGATGAAAAAGAAATGCGTGGGTCAGGGTGTAGAACAAAGAACTTTTTTAATATTTTATAATAAAGCACTTTTTTATTGCGCCTAAAGTGTGCTTACGCAAAAATGGGTATGAAAATAGAAGTTAAATGTAGTTCTAACGTCCAGAATTAAAGCACAAAAACTGGTAAATAACGTTGCGAGAAAGATTTATACAGAGAGTTTGAGCAGAGGCTTGCATGTGAATCAAATGATACGGAACGAGCAAATGAAGAACGATTACATTGAAGGTGGATGGATGAGCTTCAAAGACACTATTGTCAATTGTGCTGCATAGATAGGTGAAAAACCGACTGTAAGTAAGCAGAAAAAGAGGGCTCGGTAGAATAAATTTACACAAAAAATTAGTATGTAACAAAAAGAAGGATTGCTGCAAAAAGTGAGATTGAGGAATATCGGTTATATGAAGCGCACAGCACGATAACAAAATAAATTCAAGCTGAACAACACTTACTCTTACCTTTCTTAAATTTTTGATAGCAACAGAACAATTTAATTCTCGAAACGAGTTCATTTCCTTTTAAGGAATTTTTTTTACTAATACTGTTCCTGAATAGGCTAAAATTTGCCTAACGTGCGAACGCACTCATGAATACTGGGAGGGGGTTAGGGATATTGTTAGGCGGTCGAGAAATGTTTACGAACGCTAGCTTAAATTTTCTTAAATCACAGTTTGGAGAAAACCGGAACTGCGGCATTTCTCAATTGGGTCGCCGTGTGGAAAAATGTAGATTGCGCCCGTTTAGTGTGACAAGATGGAATTATGAGTGCGTAATTATGGTGTGAATGTGCAAACCGAGTGTTTCTAGTGAAGATGGCATGCAAAGGTATTAAGGAGGGTACTTCGGAGACACACCTACCATTGGACAAAAGGGAAGAATCGAAACTGTTCTTTTATGCTCAAGAGACTGTAGGTCAGAAGTTAGAGACGGGTGATTTATAAGTCTTATACCATATCAAGGGCGTATTGGGGAGGACTAACCCAGAGGTGGGAATAGCATTCCAGATGAGGTCGAATTTGAGCTTTATACAGTAAAAGGAGCTGCAATGTGAAGCACTGTTTAGATATGTATATAACGGCCTGTTTACGGGCAGCTGTTTTGCTGGCTGACAAGAGGAAATGATCGGTCTTTCTTGACGGTCACAAGACAACACTGAGTTTTGTCGGCGTTGAACGTGCGTAGATTATTTCTTACCTATTAAAGTATAGGTTCCATGTCACTGTTGATTGAGGCTGCCATTTTCACCTTTATGACTGGACCAATTGTTGTGGGAAAACAGAAAAACTACAATGTAGAGTGCTGTCGTCTGCAAAGCAATGGATCGAGTTAGTTTTTGAAGAAGTGGGATCATTTATGTATACCAGGAAAAGTGTGGAGCTACCACTGATCCTCGGGGTACGCCCGCGTTAATAGTAGATTTTTTTAATCTCCGTTTGGTATAGAGTTTATGCTTTTGCGATAATGCATCAGTGCAGGTCCTATTAAACCATGATTGAGAACGGACATGACCTACGCGATTAGGTTTTTTGGGAATGTATAACTCCATACCCATCAAGATAGATTTAGTTATTGAAAAAGCAATGTTTGAGGAGGAGGACCGTTTAAAGCACTACTCGCGCCAGGGGAAGGTTGCAAAATAGTCTCGCAGCTCGCTCCAGCTAGGTGAAATAAAACACCACATAGTTCGATCTGTTTTTCGAGTAAGAGTGAGATTGGTTACAATAATTAGGCAGAGGTCTGATTGACCAAGTGGGGAAAGGATTTTAGTTTTATAGACTGGGTTAGATATAAGGAGTAGGTCCAGGAGATTTGGAGTATGGTTAGGGTCGTCAGGGATTCTGGTGAGTTCGGAAATCATTTGTGTGAGATCACAGGGTACATCAAATGCTTCTGCACTATGACCTACGAGATTGTGGTAGATAGACATTGAAGCCAATTGGAGTTGTGGAAATTAAACTCTCCCTGAATTGAGATATCGCAAGATGGAAACTGTGATAAAAGGTAGCCTATTTTCAACCTAAGGTAATCAAAAATATCTTGAAAGTTATTATCATTGGGAGGAATATACAATAAACAGTAGAATTTCACAAATTGAGGCCCAGAATGTTTGAATCACATCACGTCAAATTTGTTGTTTTCCGAAGTTGACATCAGCGTACAACCTCCGTTGTCCTTGGTACACGCACATACTCCGCCTTTAAGGCGAAAGTTAGTGTGAAGGTTGTATCTGGGAAATTGCGGGTCAGGCGAATCAGTACTTCCAGGGAAGACTTCTCTGATAGGAACAGCACTTGTTCAAGGTGTAGGTGAACATTAAGATTCAACCTGATACCACGTATGTTGCAGTAATGTACCCGAATGTTTGTACTTTCAATGACCGAGCATGCTTGGGTCCTGCTCTCCAGGGCATCCGAATGGGGCAGGATTTTACTCCCGGCATATCTTGCTCTTATTAGTCTTGATTTTGGCGTTGACGAATTTTTGGGACGGATTGACGAATCGATGTGAGAGAATGGGCGTCTCCCTCTACTCACCTGGAGGATAGCGTCTGTTCTAAAACTCGTCATTTTAAGGGTTTAGCCGTGAAAACGCCACGCTTGGCTAGTGCGTGTTAGCCCGGCAGCCTTACTGAACTCATAAAATTGGAACATCAATATTAAAGAGTCCATGGTAACGATGGTGGTATTGCACTGGACGGCATGGCATACACATGCCTTTCACCTATAAATTACAATAGCACGTATAGACGGAACGGTCACATTCATTTAAAATTCAACATATGATACAAATACACTAATGAAAAAACTTGCACGTCGAATTCAACCACACGTGACAATGTCAAATTTCTGTAACGTCTGAAGAAAATATATTTTACCCCTTTCATTAAAACCATGTAGCTTCTTATACGTAAAAGTGAAATTAAGTTGCATGATCGTTATTAAACTAGACTGCAAGAAATTGATCAACTACATATTAGACCGGCTTGTGTCCAGTCATTGTCAGTGGAAATGGTAAATGTCAGAACAACAATGTTTCATTAATAAAACATCAACCTGGTACGATAATAATAAGAGCGTCGTTAGAATGTTGTTCTATCTGCAAATCTTTACACATTAAATATTATTAAACCATCTTAAAATCACATTTCAGAACACACTCTGTGTAAAATAATAACAGGGAAAAATATGATACTTGTAAAACAAATTAAAAAATATTAAATCGCGTTATAATTTCGTTACAAAGTTATGAAAAACGTTATACGCAGGTGGTAAACACCCAGAACTGAAATCCTACACACCCAAAATTAACACTGCAATATAACATTCTATCTGATTTTATCTAGCGTATTAAAGTTATTTGGATGTTCGTACATTTCTATCGCCTACCTTTGCAAACGAACATAATATGTTACTTGATAAGTTTTCATATTATCAAACCGAATTTCATGATTTAAATTATTCATGGTATGTTTAGCTACTATAGATTTTTCGTAAAAAACCTTTTGTTAGCATTAATAGCGATTAAAGAAATTCTCATTCAGAAATTGTGAGGTAATTAAGTTTAGAAGTAACTAATTTGATTAGTATCAAGTCTCAACCTTCCATATTAACTCCTAAGATGTTTAAAGCTTCAATATTAACCGTAATTGCATCTATTAATTGTCCCACCTACACGGGTTTTCATTATAAGCCGTTTATGATCGTATCTATCCTTAAGCCTTTGACGTGCCTTAGGATAGTGTCTGTAATGTTTGATTTATTAGTATTTGAAATTTAGCGATAAGTGATGATTTTATTTCAAGTACTGAAATCACTGTATTCCGTTCGTTTTTAAATATTACGGAAGCAAAATTAATAAAATGACATCCGTTATGAATAATTATGCATCACTATGGAAATGAAAGTTTAAGAAAGAAGTTTATTTGAATTTACTCGACAGGATATTTGATAGGAATTATTAGTGTTGATTGAATCTGAATTCTTAATAAAGTACTAAACTTTTTTACCTAATTGAGTAGGTTTTCATTTCGAGTTTTTATTATTTTAAATGTACGCGATACGTTTTTAAACTTCTTAAGACGATACTTGGCTTGAGTTTTACTACGCGTGCTATGAGTTGGCAGGGCGTATTAATTAAATAGAATTAAGCTATCCTTAATGTCTCTCTCGCCAAATTTGCTAATTTATCTAAATTTTTAGTATTTGTTGGCAAGGAAATGTTTCACTGTAATTTAGGATAAATATATGGCGTAAGAAAACAGAAGCCTTCTTACCAATTAGCTGATGTTGATTTGCAGATATGATTAATTCTCTTAATTAATACTTATGTAAGTGACTTGTTCACAGTTGATGAACATTGCAGCATTGTATTCGTTAATTTATTAAAGCAGATCGAAGTGTGGTATTTTAATAAAAAACAGGTAGGTGTGCTTAAGGTAAGTAAAAACAGCATCGTACATATATAATTATATAGTTTTGACTAGATTAGAGTATGGTTTGGATTTGCTTTTCTATTGTGGTAATAAATATTAAAAATGACAAAAAGTGTGATTAACACACTCCTACTGGACACAGTACATGTAGCAAAGTTAACTCTGCTTCAACTACCGCCAAAAAAATTAATAACGTATTGATCAAGTCACACTTTAATTACATCCTATTCAGTTTCTTTTGATTATTATTATGAGTGTGTGCGTAGCAGTAGAAATTGAATTGAAAGACGAGAGACGAAAGTAAGGTAAAGCGAAGTTTTCTCTCTTACGCTGTTTATTAATGAAACCTATAAACACGCTAGACACACAGTAAGAATTATCAAGGATATTTGACCCCGTGTTAGCTCCCAAACAGTGGTCCTGTGCCATCATGTTTCAACGTTAAAAACAGGATTTAAAGCAACTTTACAGTTGATCCTACATTCATCCTATTAGTTCAAAACAAAGCCGACAGTAGTACCTTGATTTGCGTGGGCTCCTGTGGTGTCATCTACTTTAACTGATATTTTATTCGTTTCAAGCATCTGTTTGTCCCGAAAACCCGTACTAATTAGACTGAAAAGATAATAACCGAACGCAAGCACACGCAACCACGCATGCAATCACGCACGCACCTACAGCACACACCCAGACACACACATGCACGCACATGCACACACGCACACGCGACACGACACGCACACAC
>JARFJB010002043.1:20000-92500 GCA_036346205.1 Vesta saturnalis
TAAGTGGTGTAAACTTTAAAGTTGTTAAAGAGAGAAAACGACCAAATAGGATCTTAAAAATGATACAGTATCCAATTTCCGCTTTGAAATAGGATTATGAGCTGCAATACAGAAAAACAAAATTAAAACACGTTGATTTAACACAAAACGAGTTAGGTTATTAAAAAGATGTTGATTAAACTACAGTTACATATTTTTTCTTAGTACATGTTCTGAACGTATTGAATATGTTTTAAGTCTCATTCTGTATTCATCCATGTTTCCGCTTTTAGCTGAAACCGCGTATTTAAAGTTATTTGAATGGTACTAGGTCGACTATTCTCGTAGGAAATTTCTTGAAATGCGATTTCCTAACGAAAATCGAGGATTTTGAATTTTTGTTAGATATACTCATATATGAAACAGAAGCAAATTGAACGGGCGTAATTGATGTTATACTTCCCCTTCACTAAGGATTACACTAAAAAATCTTTCTTTATTCATTACGGTTTTAAATTTATGTACGGGATTCATTTTTACAGTTTGGATTCCTACGTAATGTAATGATGTATAGGCTTTTTACGTTAAGTGTAAAATGAAGTCATACTTGGTGAAAAAGTGCAACCAATGTAACGGTTCTAATTTTCTAAAGAAGTATGTATATAGAAGCCAATGTAACCAGGAATATTTTGTTAAGTGTTGGCAGTAGTTTGTAAGCTTGAGCGATTTATCATAAACGATTTAGTATATCATATCAAATTGAACAAGTTTTTGTCAGAGCTAACTTAATAAAAATAACACATACTGTAAGCAATAAACAATTGCAGATACCCAAAACCTTGTCTAGCCATTGTCAAGAAGTGGTAAGTTTTCTGATGCATTACTTTTGCCAGTTGCTGCCGTTAGAGACGTAAGTAATAATGATTAAAATACTCCTTTTTTTAGTTATCTTAAATTTGAAATATGAGCGGCTTGTTGAGGACGTTTTAGGTTATGTCACGCACTTGAAAAGGTCGTCATATTATTTTTGTTTATAGAGGGTTGCAGCTGCCTTACATTCAATCATAGATGTGGATAATTTTGACCAAAATGCAATTCGAAATGCAGTATTAACTCCATACAGTTGTTTTGCATGTAGTGTAATTATTTGCATGTAACCTTAAAAACTTTACAAGGAAAGCTACGCGAACATGATATTTTAATGGTTGCATAACATCTCTGTAGTCTAAAAAATTGGGTTCAAGTATAACAAGGGTGATCCACGACGCGGACTAAAGGAGCTACCTAACATCGCTATAAAGCATGTGAATTTTTTACATGAATATGTCCGACTTAAAAATGAAGGTTTGTGTCAGTTCATTTTTCTTGATGAGGCATGGATCTATAAAGATAGTACTGCTGATCGTTCTTATTAAGATCCTAATGTTAAGAGTGTAAATAATACAGAAGTTGGTGGGGTAAGGTAAATTTTAATCCCATAAGGTCTATGATAATAATTATCACGTTGAGTTATAGATATATTATACTTCATGCTGGTTGTGCTACAGGATTAATTCATGGTGCAGAATTGTTATTTTCTTCTAAGACAAGGGATACTGATTATCATGGAGAAATGAATCAAGACAACTTTCTGCATTGGTTTGAATATCGGTTGTTACTAAATTTAAAACAACTTTCCACAATTATTATGGATAATGCCTGTTACCACAGCACTCTGATGAACAAAGTACCTACAACAGTGTCTAAGAAGGCTGACATACAGCAGTGGTTAAGTAAAAATAATGCACAATATGATGAAGCCTTTTTAAAAACTCAGTTTCTGGGTTTAGTACAGATGTAAATCTTTTTAGATGTAATTCATATTTTGTATTATTAACTCTCGCTTTTTAGACATAAACCTCAACCAGTATATGTAGCTCATAGGTTAGCTGAACAATATGGACATCGTGTACTTCGTCTTCCCCTTTACCATTTCATTTTTAAACCCTATTGGACAAATCCGGGCTATAACTAAAAATTACTACAGAGACCATGTTGGTTCTGATGATAGTACTGCTGAAAAATTATTAGCTATGTGTAAGAGGCACTAGGAAAAAAAACACCCGAAGTATGGGCTAAGATAGTTCGGCATACTGAGGAAGAAATACAACGCTGGTGGGTTAGAGAAGTTGTATTTGATCGAGAGGATGTTCCTTCACTGATTGTAAACCTTGAAGTCGACGATGGTACAGATAATGAGTACTTAAGTGATGAAATCTCTTTAAATTAAATGTGAATATGTGTTACATTTCTTGTTAATAATGTAGTCTCCTGGTGTTACTTTTACTTTTTGTCCTCGCTTTTTATCTCTCGGGTAGGGATTAAAGAATGTCACTACTTTGTGAATAACTGAAGAATGAAACTAAACAGGTTATAAAAACTTTATTCAATTATAGTAATATGAAATAAAACAAACTCTAAAAAGGAAATAATAAGATAAACAAACGTAACTAAATATTGAATTAAAATAAATAAATTAGTAACTAAAAATTTACATTACTAAAACGGTTAATTGTTATGAAAAGGTGATATCAGTGTAATTAAATGTGGATAATCTGGAGTCCGGCTTACAAGGGAATTATTTACAGATGAGTGTGGTATTTAGATTTGAAATTAAGTATGATAGTTAATGTGCTGGTAATACACAGGTGTCGGAGATTTATGTTTGTTTCCATTAAATGAATGGAACTCCGGTCAGTAATTGTTAACGGAAAATAATTATTATTACACAGGATATTGGTCTGGGAATACTGGTCAGGATAATAATACAGGGACAGGATACATTAGTACGGGATGCTGGACAGGATTATGGTTAGGCTAGTAGATATTTATCAGGTACAGGCCATGCCACTAGTCGCTGGTCAGGATTGTCTCGTTGCGGGACAGGATAATACGTCAGATATAAGATAAAATATATTATAGGAAGTGGGTAAAGGAAAAACGTTAGAGAAGAAATATCGAGGGTGAGTGAGAATGAATGAATGAATGTAAGTAAGTGAAGCCGAATGTGTATGAATGGATGAATCTGAGTGCGTATGAATGGATACAGATAAAGGATAAATTAGAACGGGATGCTGGTCAGGATAGTATAGGTGTAGGATAAATTGATACGGGAGGCTCAAGAGGATTCTGACCATACTAGTAGTTATTTACCTAGTACAGGTCAAGCTACTAGTTGCTGGTTAGGATCGTTTGGCTGCGGGACAGAATAATACGACTGGTACAGGATAAAGTATATTATAGCAAGTGGGTGTCAGAAGTAGGTTAGGGAAGAAGTGTCGAGGGTGAGTGAGAATGAATGAATGAATCTGAGTGTGTCTGAATGAATGAATCTGAGTGTGTCTGAATCTGAATGTGTATGCTAGGGGATCTGGTATTTATAGGTAAATGGGATGGAGTGGACAACCGACAACATTTACTAATAATGATAAAACCGTTGTGTAAGAAAATAGGAAATAAGTTGTGACAGGAAAATTCATTTACAAGGATAGAAAAATTTATACAGTAAGGATTTTCAGGATCATTACAAACGTTTTTAAATGTATATTGATAAACCCAACCCACAAGGTATACTCTGGAACTACAAGACTTATGATGAATAATTTTGCCTTTGGATTATCTTATTATACAATTATAAATATATGGCTTTCTATATATGAATCGGTGCGTGAAAAAACGGTATAAGTCCGAAGTTCGTGGTTTTCAGGAAACAAAAAAACTGATTAATTTGTAAACTAATAAAGAATGCTACTACATGGCAACAGTGAATCAGCTTGTTGTATGACCTCATTTTAAACTTATCGTATAAAGCGTATTCATTATTAATTTAATGTTTTCAATCGTTACCATCTAGAAATAGTTACATTAAATTTACGCACATTCAAATTATTTGTTTTAAAAATACACCTAACTGTACATTGGCCGATTTCTTGGGTAAATATTAAATAAATAAATTCAACAATTTAAATAGTAGTTTATTCTGTATATAGATAATAAGACTATTAATGTAAATCGGGTACAAAAACAGCTAATAGTTCCATTATCAAAAAAAAAATACCGTAAAACTATTTTGCCTGCTGAGAAAAGCGCCGTACCTAATTTTTTTTACATTTTCAGATTTATACCGATTCCCACATTTTCGACTGTACATAATAGCAATAAGATATTATTTATATGCATATAAAAAGTTCCTTTATTTATCAAAAGTGCCACATAACTACGAATCTAAGCTGAAAAACACTGTATAGGGAGTAGATGCTGTACTCTTACTTAATGGTCTTTAGATATGGCATTTATGCTTAGTAAATAAAGCATAAGTACTTATATACACTGCTAATCGTGCATTAAAGAAAAAAAGTTATATTGTCTAAGATCTTTATAATATACACAGTTTTCGATTCCAAATTGTGGTTTCTTTTATTACTGAATGTGTGAAATGTCATTATGGAAAAGTGCAGTTTCATTCACGGAATAAAAATGAGCTTCTATAAGCCACCCACTCGAACAATTATTAATGGACCTTGCTCTCAAAGGTAACCATACTGTTTAAGTATAAAACTCAAGGATTAAAAGCTATTGACTACTAAATTGAAGAAAGTAGAGATTTCCAGTATTGGGATGACGTTTGGACTGTAAGCTGAAGAATTATTTTGAATTTGTGCAGCACAACTGAAGTAAAACACTTTCAAATATTTTTTAAAGGAAAGTAGTGTAGTAAAACATCTTACCACAAAAAGGCTCATTATGAGATTGGTCAGCACATTAAAAGACTGTATCCTTCTATTAGTAATTTCAGAATCAGTCATAAAAGGCTAGTTCTAGCTCAGTTCAAGGCCACTACTATCAGGTTCTGGTAGGTACTAAGTCAAGGACACATTCTTCATATATAAACAACTCGTAATTTTTAAGCACCTTAACGCTTTTATGCGTATTTCAAAAAAGAGAACCCCATTGAAAAATTTAAAGCGTTCGCAAAAGCTAAGGTTGTGTCCATAAGTAAAACATTTTGCTCTTAACGTTAGTGCTACAACCCTAAATTATGTAAATAACGCGTGCTTTATTATTTCTTAAACAGTGTTTAGTCGTAGTGCAATTGTAATCAAGCAAAGACATTATCTAAGTATAATTGTAAGCAGCAATAAAATCATTTCCGGAGCGATTAAAGCTCAAAAGTTCACCGTTATGTGGATACCCCACTTAGTTAGTAACAATATGAATAATGACTTAACATTGTGTTGTGGGTGCTGTCAATATGGTGATGTAGTTGTAATAACAATGAAGGAAAAGAAGATTAAGCTTATCCCTTTAACATTGACTGGTCATCATTTCAGGGTAGCGACCAAACAGTACTTAGCCGATTGTATTTATTGCAAACTGTCGAACGATACTCATCACGCAAAACATAAAAATTGGATGCAGTACACACCTCAACCTTGCACCAGTACTTCATATGGGGTGCGGCAACTGCGATAAAAACAATAATGTGGTGTTAGACCTTAATGAATGAAATGAACTTCTAAGATGGCATTCAGGTGTAGAATTACAGTTCTCAGATTTCAAGAAATTGAAAATAAAATTAATTGGTCAAATATAAACGAAAAGATATAATCTATGATCAACATTATGAATCTTCACTTATCTACCATGATATTCATTACAACTGGAATCTCATAGGATTTTAAAAACTTATGATAGGAAACTAAAACTGCTACTTGAAGATGTGATGCCTATGGTGTTGAAGAATTGTTCAATTTGCAGGATATACTAACCAATCAATTAAAATTCCTTGAATCCTGCAATCTAGTGCGTTTCTATGAAAAGTTTATACATGTTGTTAATTACTGTCGTTTTCGTCAGAAAGAATTCCCTGCTAGTGATGATGATAGCATAGTTAAAAACATGTTATAAATGTATAGTTAATCAGAATATTGTATTATCTCCTTGCTTATCGAATGTACAGCATTTATCTCAATAAAGAAATAATAATAGTTTGTTCTTTGGTCTCAATTTAAGTATAAATGCCCAGGTTCATCTATACAGGTATACCATGTTAGCTAAGAAGCGAAAGAGTGCAGGTGGTTTACTAAATATTCTAATAAAAAAACTTGCGGTTGAATTGAATTTAACCGGTTACCTGTATTGTAGTCCTGGAACAAATTTAAAGAAATGACTATCACGCGTTGACCATGGTAATAACCCATTAGATGCTCAATGCAAACTTTTCGATATTAGCTGCACAGATTATCGAGATTTCGCAAGTGGACATACTGGATCAAATGTTAGAAGAAAAAGCTTGGGAACGTTTTAAATCGTTAAAGGAAATATTAGGCGAATAAACCGGCGCCATCATGAAAGCGAAGAGAAAATTAGGAATAGGATGCAAATTTCGTCGAAAACCGACAAAATTACTATGCAATGGTGGAAATGTGTTATATTTACGCGAAATAATAACTAAAAATTTAAATGCCACAGAAACAATAAAGTCAGTGTTTTTAACGGCACAACATATGATAAGTTTAGGAAGAAAAAATCAAACTTTCTATAGTAATTTTCTTACCTAAGCTGGGAGGTTTTTACCAGTTCTTAGTCCGTTATTCGCAGGATTATTGGCTAGTGTAACAAGGAATTGCTAAAGCAGTTCATCAAGCCAAAAATGGCCAAAAATTGCAAGATGGAACATGATGCCATCATTGCATGATGGAATGTATTATAGGTTCCGTGAATAAGACAGGTGGTGCATTTTATCTAAAACCATACAAACCAGGTGGCGGTGCTTTGTAGGGTTATTCTAACGCATCGTGTATATGCAATATTTTGATAACGTAAGAAACGTGTTTTGAACATAAATGAAGTGAGGGTGCACGAAAAAAAATTTTTTTGTGTGTGTAGAATGTAAATTTGTGTAAATCATACGGCACTCGAATTTTTAATGAAGCATATATGAAAAAACATTTGAATGTTGTATAAAGATTTTCATGTTGAAAGCATTAAATTTTTTTGAAAACTGGTAAAAGACTACCGGTTTGTCACTGGTCTTTTGCTGCTGTGTATTGAAGAATTAGGATTATAGGAATGGATGTACACGTATGAGTGAGTAAAATTATGATTTATTTATATTGTACTGTAGTAAGGAATATGTATGCATATTTCTGTTTGTATAAATGTAACCTTGTACAATAATGGAAAATTGAATGCGTGTTCAAGAATGAAGTTGTTAGAATGTGACGGAGTCGGTTAGATTGTGCAGAATTAGAGATTGCCCACATGAGAGGTTTTCATAGAAAGTTGAGTAATGGTCTGGATAATTTACAGAGTGAATATAATTACAATTAATGGTTTTTCGAAGAGTTGTGACTGAATTTACAAAGCAAATTCAAGATGGCTACGTTTATTTCGCACCTTGTTCGTCTTGTTTCGCTTTCATTATTTCGACGCGCCAAAGAAACACGTGAGGTCTCAATTGTGATAGGTGGATTTTGGTATTGGCGTGGATATCTGCGGCAGTTTGGTAATATGGCGGGCAGAAGGTATAAAAAGGAGAGTTGGATAAGGGCGTGGAAGAGAACCGTTCGCTTAGGGTTTAAGTAAAGTTATATCGCGCGCGCGTTGTTTTTGAGGGGACCTTAGAATGGTCAGTGTTGGATTGTGTTAGGAAAAAACTCAATGCAACAGTACATATATAAATGAATGCAATATCCTATCATAGGGATAACCGTATATAAACAGAACGAGTAAAAACCGTCAGTTGTGATTTGAAGAAAGGAGTAATGATTTTCTTCAAGAATTTAAAAAAAAGTGCAAAATCATATTTAAATATAAAATGACAAATATTTTATTGACAGTGTTCCGTATTGGAACGTGCGATAATAATAAAAAGTAAGCCTAACGTAAAGGATCTGCAGTTAATGTCATACTTTACATATCACACACTTCAGGTAACAATTAATAATTCAATTTATTCTTATTACGGTAGATCACTCAATAAATTTTGTTAATGGTGAAAATCTAAACATCGAAACGTTAATTTTGATAAAAATTACATTTAATTGGTTGAACCACTAATTCCCAAATATAAATTTACATGCACACTGAGTTTTGTGGGTTGCATAGTCACATACAATATCACAGTTATTAGTAATATAGATAAAATAATTCAACTATTTGTTAACTTTTTCTATCAGCTGCAGTAATCCAAATACTTTTACAGTACCTGTATTCAACTTTGAGACATATGTTGATAACCTAAATGTCTAAACCCCAGTGAAATAGTGACGATCTGTCGCGGGATTTGCGGAATAATAAAACATCAACAATGTTACGTTTTAATAATTTTGGGGTGAATTATGTTATGCATGTCACTTTTACAAAATGTGCCAATTCGGATAAAACAAAGGGCAACCAGATCCAATTCCAACTTTTAAAATTAAGACATTACCAACCACAAAATCCATAAATCAACTAAAGTAAAAAAAATGTATTTAAAAATGGCATAAAACGGGCAAATTACAAAGAATAACATGCAAAACGTATTTCATAAGACCATGAAGCATTCATTCTTTAAAAAACTTGTGGCTACGTCACTCGTTTTTTTTAACTTAAACAAAAGTTAGTCGTCAACGTGAACGAACGTGTTTTAAGTGACCTCCGATGTCTACCTTCGATCAGTGAAACATTTGCGCGTAAAAAATGACAATTTCTAAACCAATCGTTAGTGCACGATAATGGTGAGTTTTTGAACAAATTTATAACCCAGCGGTTTGAATATTAACAAACAATTTAGTAGCATTTGAACGTGTTGATGTGGCTCTATTGTTGCATTTCTATGAAATCCTATGAAATTACGATTCCTTTCCAACCTATGTCAGGTACATTTGTTAAAACTCATACAATCATAAGGTAAACTCAAAGTACAAAAACCACTCCCTTTTTCTGGATTTTAACTGAAACACGTACATTTTTGTAATTACAATAATTGCTAAATTAATAAGTTCCAAATTTGAATTAATAATAAACAAATAATCGAACCAGTAGAATTTTAGTAACGTGTGAAATGGTTCATAGAAAAAACAGCCGCAGAAACAGTATTTAGCATTACTATAGCATTGAAGTTCGACGACAAAATATGGTTCCTATTAACGAGTGTTAAAACTCATATAATCAAAAAGTAAACTAAAAGCGCAAATACTCGAACACGTAAACATTTTGGAATAACATCAAAATATAGAGAACTAATGGAGTCAGTTATTCTATCACGCGGTAGCTCGGCGTATATAAAACAATCATAAATTTAAAACGTGCCGGATGTGATTCATAAAAAAAAATGTACAGCTTAATATTGAAGTAAGCGGCCAGCTCTTACTTAATGTTTATATACCTGCTATAAACCCAAGGACAACGTAGGTTGAAAGAGAATATCCACTTTGAAAAATAACAAATTTGACGTGATTTGGTTCAAACATCCTGGGCCCCAGTTTGTGAAATTCTACTTCCAAGATATTTTTGATTACCTTAGTCTGAAAATAGACTACCTCTTCCATCTTGCGATATTTCAATTCTGAGAGATTTAGTGTCCACAATTCCAATTGGCTTCAATTTTCAGCTATCATCACTATCTACTAATCCCGCATTTGCTGTATCCTGTGGTCTCACTCAAATGATTTCGGAACCCACCAGAATACCAAACAAGCCTAACCATACAACTAACCCACGTGACTATAAAACAAGAGTCTTTCTCCATTTGGTCAATCAGACCACTGCCTAATCGAAGCAACTTCCTCTCGAAAAACAGATAGAGCTATGTGGTGTTATTAAATCAGTTAACTAGAGCGACCTGCGACATTTTTATGCTTTAAACGGTCCTCCTCTTCAAAGACTACTCTTTCAATAACTGAAGTTATCCCGATTAATATGGGGTTATACATCCCAAAAAAACATAATCGCGTAAGTCATGCCCGTTCCCAACCATGGTATAATAGGACTTGCACTGTTGCATTATATCAAAAGCATAAACTCTATATCAAGTGAAAATCACATATATCTGTCGGAAATCGCGCCCACTACATTCCCGCAAGGAATAGTTGCAAAAGCATCATCACCAAGGCCAAAAATACGTTGGTGTTAGAAATATCTATAAGGGTGTTATCACCCAAGCTAAAAAATTGTTTGAAAAACGTAACTGCAGTCTCATGTCATTTGGGTAGTCGCAAATTTTGGTCATTAGCTAAAGCCATCGATAAAAACTTTAGTACATCTTCTTTCCTACCATGGCGACTCGTGACGGAGTTGTAGTAGCTGATCCTGCCGACAAAGTCAACCTCTTCATCGATTACTTTGCATCAAATTCATGTCTCAATGATTGTGGTAAAATTGTGTCGTCGTCCAAATCTACCCCATACGCTATGAAACCAATCCATTTTCGATACAAGCTCCAAGAATGAATTATCAATAGGCTTGGCTCAAACAAGGCGACTGGTCCTAACGGTAATCCAGTTATCGTCCTTAAAAGGTGCTACCCGAGCTAGTACCTGTAGTGTCCAAACCCTTTTCGATCTCCATGTGATCTGAAGAGTTTCCTTCATCGTGGAAGGGCGATAATACCGATCCCTCAAGCTATCCACCAATAGCCACCACTTCCATTATTTCGAAAATCATGGAAAAAGCCATCAACAACCAACAACTTTCGTTCTTCGAGTCCAATACGCTGCTCAACGACCATCATATGGGTTCAGAGTCGTCCAACGGGTGATCTTTTCATATGTCTCCCAACAACACATTAGAAAGATCCGGTGAAATAGTCGCAGTAGCTTTAGATATTTCAAAGATTTTTGACCAGGTTTGGCACAAGTTCGTATTATCCGATTCGCTCAATTGGATCTCCAGCTTTCTTGGCAAAAGACGTATACGTGTTGTCGTCAATTGCTTCTTTTCCAAAAAAACTGCTATTAACGCAGGTGTACCCCAAGGATCAGTGATAGTTCCCACACTTTCCTGCTATACATAAATGACCTCATTTGCTTAACTACTAACCCGATCCATTACTTTGCAGACGAGAGCACTCTACATTGTAGTTCTCAGTTTTCCCACAACAATAAGTCGTCAGGACGTCAAAGTGAAAATGGCAGCCTCAACCAACAGTGACAGAACGTATCCTTGAATGGGGAAGGAATAATCTTGCCCACGTTCAACGCCGACAAAACCCAGTGTTGCCTTGTGTCTGTTAAGATGGATCAATCATTTCCTGCTGTAAATATGAATGGCTTAGGTCTCAAGTTTTCAAACTCTATTTCTATGTCTTCTTTTGTCAGCCAGCAAAACAGCTGTCCGTAAACTGATGATACAGATTTAAAAAGTACTTCACATCGCAACATCTCCTTTTACTATATAAGGATCAAATTCGAACTCATCTGGAATACAATTCCCACCTATCGATCAGCACTCCCCAATACACCCATAATATAGTAAACCGCATCCAAAAAAGAACTATTAGACTCATAAATGACCCGTCTCTAACTTCTGACCTACTGTCTTTTGAACATAGAGGAATAGTTTCGGTTCTTTCCTTGTTCTATCGCTACTACAACGCAAGTGTGCCTCCAAAATACACTCCTTAATACCTTCGCAGGCCATTTTCGCAAGGAATACTCGGTTTGCCCATTCACATCATAACTACGCACTCAAAATCCATCTTGTCACACTAAACGAGCGCAATCTATGTTTTTCCACACAACGACGAAATTGTGGAATGCACTACCCAGTTGCAAATTTAAGGTAGCCATTCATAAACAGTTCTCGGCAGCGTTACAATATCCCTAACCCCCTCCCAGTGTTCCGGGGTGCTTTAGCCCGTTAGGCAAATCTTAACCTGTTCAGGAATACTATTAGTAAGATAAAACTTGAATTATCGCTTCTAGACTAGTCTTATAAAACTTTTTTTTTATACTATTATGATTGTTCTTTTCAGTTGCGGTTTAATACAAATCACAAATGTCGATTATTCAGTTGTCTCCGTAGTCAACTGGTTAAGCCGTAAAGTAAAAGTTAGAAGCTTGTAAGCTTTCGTTTTAATTCAATAAACTGTGAAAAAGTTATAATTTAAATATTTTACGTTGTACTTTAAATCTACTCACTTTTTATTGAATCCGCTCAAATATTTGAAGATGAGAAAGTGTTTCGAGTTGACTGACCCAACTGTTTTATTGTATAGTTTTGGTCCAATGCATCTAACATCTAACATCTAACGTTGATGGCATTGTAATCAAGTAAGCATGTATTTAATTATCATCTAAATGAAGAATACTTTTTTAAATGGAGAAATTGCAATTGAAAGTTGACGATTGTTGGCCAGAGGCGATTTTACGACGTAACCCCCCAAAAAATCAATACTTTTTCTTCTATCCTTAGTGTTGGACTTCTGCAATTTAAGGTTACATTAAAATTTTTCCGAGATAACCTTACATGTAGACCATAAATTTAAGATATATCGTCTTAAACAACTGATGTTGGTCTAAAAATGAGAAAAAAAGAGGGATTTTCGAAAGGCATTGAATATAAAGAGGACCTAAAATTAATATCGCCAATAGTGATCGAAATTTATCGAGATGGACTAAAATTTTTAAAACTATTGTTATTTACTGAGGATGATAACTGTAATTGTTATCGAAACATTTCAAATGGTGTAAAAAAATAAATAAAAATACACCATTACAAAGCCAAAAGGTAAGTATTTTAATTAAGTGATAGAATTTTAAATAAGTAGTCTACGGTAAGGATTTGTTACATTTAATTAAGCCATACCGTTTGTTAATAGAAAGTATGTGTTAATAGTATGACGGTTTGTAAAACAGCTATATTTTTAAATACATTCTGGAGTTATACTGGATACTAACATACATCCATATAGACACACACACGTACGCACGCACGCAAGCATGGACGCACGCACGCACGCACTCACGCACGCACGCATGCACGCACGCACTCACGCAGGCCGCATGCAAGCACTCACGCACGCCACACGCACGCACGCATGCACTCACATACACACGCACGCACGCAGGTACGCACGCACGCATGCACGCACGCACTCACGCAGGCCGCACGCACGCACTCACGCACGCCACACGCACGCACGCATGCACTCACATACACACACACGCACGCACGCACGCACGCACACACATACAAACACACACACACGCACGCAGGCACGCACGCACGCACGCACGCTCCCACCCACGCAAGCACGCACGCACGCACGCGCGCGCACGTACGCACGCACGCACACACGCATTAACACACACGCTCGCACTCACACACGCACGCGCGCACGCACGCACGCACCCACCGACCTTCCCACTCAACCAACCACCCACACCCCACCCACCCACACACACACAAACACCACACACATACACATACACACACACACACAAACACACACAAACATACACACACACGCATGCACGAACGCAAGCACATAGGCACGCACGGATGCACGCACGCACGCACTTACTCACTGACTCACTTACTCACTCACTCACCCACTCACTCAGTCACACACTCACTCACTCATTTACTCACTCACTCACTCACTCACTCACTCACTCACTCACTCACTCACTCACTCACTCACTCACTCACTCACTCACTCACTCACTCACACGCACACGCACACGCACACGCACGCGCACGCACGCGCACGCACTCACACGCACACGCACACGCACACGCACACGCACACGCACACGCACACGCACACGCACACGCACACGCACACGCACACGCGCGCACACACACACACACACACACACACACACACACACCTACATATGTATATGTAGGTGGGAAGGTAAAAAACGTCAGTTGGCTGCGTTACAAGCAAACACATTGTAAGCGTCATCAATTTTCGTGATAACGGTTTTCGAAATGGAAGATTTTAACTTAAACAGATCAGTTGAAAAGGCGATAGAAGGTACTTTGCCAACAAAATCAAGGAAAATATACGAAGTGCAGTATGAGATGTTAGTAAAATGGTGTTTTGAATGAAAAGTGGAAAATTTCAGCGAAGTTGCTTTGCTTGCATTTTCACGGAAAAATTCAGGACTCTTTCTGCTTCAACACTTTGGGCCCGTTATTCCATGTCGCAGACTATGCTCAATGTTAAAAATAATTTAGATATCAGCAAATTTCACAAATTGACTGCGCTGTTGAAAAGAAGAAATGAAGGATCTAAACCGAAAAAAGCGAAGACTAACAGCACACCAGGTTGACAAATTTTTCTTGAAAGCCTCAGGCAATCAGTTCTTAATGATAAAAGTTAGTGATTGCAGTATAAATTAGTTTGACAATATTCATAAATCAATAATTTTCAGGTAACTTATTTTTGGTGTTGCAGGAGCCTGTAGAGGCAATGAGTTAGTTCAGTTATGGTGAACGATGTAACTGATTTGGGCCACTCAATTCTGATTAAAATTAAAAACACCGAACAAAATAGAGAGGCATTTTATTGTTAAAAATTCAGATCGAAATAGAATCAATTTTACTGAAATTTGCCGGAAGTATGTGGGTTTAAGAAAGACTCAGATCCCTCATTCAAGATTTTTCGTTCGTTATCAGAACAAGCAATGTATTTGTAAGGATCCTTTTTTGAAGCAGGTTTCTTTTGGGAATTATCTTACTAATTACCACGAGGTGGATTTTGTGTTAACCTCGACTAGTCAGGAAATTTTTGGTTGTGGGTTTTAGACTTTTATATAACTATTTACAAATTGTTCATACCCAGGTTTAATACATATATTTAAAACAAACTCTGAATTATAATAATAACAAAATAAAAAGTATTCTGGTAACATAAATTAAGTTTTCAAACTAAACAATACTGGAAAAAATGAAAATAAATTTATAATCCTGGCTCAGCGCCCGGTCTTTGGGCAGCCCACCGTACACCAACGTGAGCCTGCCATCGTCGACTTTGTAGGCGGTAAATCCTACGATTTATGCTTTAGGCACAGGTGTCGCCTGTGAATCGGTGGTCGGTTTGGAAATTTTCTGTAAATAAACGCGTTATAATTCAGTGTTCAAAAAATATTTAACTAATTGTGGTTTTTTTTCTTTGTAAACAAATATAATGTGTTCAGGTGAAATTAATACAGGGGTGTGTGTACAATTCAAAAGGAGGATTACTGTGATTTAGACAGGTAAGTTTATTCTGGTTATTATATTTTATGTTTAAGACAATGTTGTTGAATTTGAGGTTAGCGTGTATTTTAAATTTCTATCAGGGACTGGTTCTTTTATTACTTATATTTTCTTAAGTAACGTTTTGAAATACGGAACAGGTTAAAGAAAAGTAGGCCCTACACAAGATTTGATAATTACACGAATAGTGTTAATACAAATTCTTGTTAGGCAACGGTTGTAGGTGGTTTGTACACACGGACTAAAGGAAAGATTAATTTTACCTTAACTATAAATATATATACAATATTTATTATGTACAAAAGTTATTCAATGTTTTGGAATTCGCAATTTACGGTTTAAAATGTTTCATATGATACAGGGATATTTTCAACGATGTGTTGTTGAAAATTTGATAAGAGTTCATTCACTACTAAAATGTAGGGGTGACCTTCGTTTTATTGGTATAAAGAGGATGATTCTTTACACTTAATCGAATGTGAATACTTATTTGCGAAATTGGAATGTCCCCTTTTATTTTCTTTAAGAATAATTATCTTAAAGTTTTAATTGTTAAAGCAAAATAAATTGCTTTATTCTATTCAATGTAATGGATTTCTTATTGTAAAATAGAAATTCTTCTACTTTGAAGTAAAACGTAAAGATTTACTTTTAGTTGTATAAATTTAATATTTTACACAATTCAGGTTTGGTTTTCGGTAACAGTTTGGATTTGATATTCAGGTGTATTTTCGTGATATACAGGGAGAGTAAATTATAAGTGTTGATAGCCAAGCAGGAGCTCGAGCTAAATCAACAAATTCTAGAGATTCTATTTATTCAAAGTTGTAACGGACGCTCTGAATATATAGAATTATATACAGGAGGTTTAGGATATATTGGGTGTTCGTTTATAATTTCGTTAATAGCCAAGCCAGTGGGCTCAATAGTCCAAATTAACGAATCTTAGAGATCCTATTTATTCAAAGCTGTGACGGACACTCTGAATATATAGAACTATATACAGGGGTTCAGGATGGGATTTGTAAATTGCCGTTTTTGAGGTTATGCGCGTGAGTGGGTAACCAGACGTTGCTTAAAGCCCCATTAGCTAGAAGAAGCCCTATAATAATTCCGGTGACCGCCGGTGTTAACCAGTCAATCTACCTAAGATCAGTATAATACGCAAAACCTCTTTGACGTCAATTACTTTCTTGAGGATGGTTTGTTAATAGGAATTTCTAGGTATTACAACTATTTTCGTAAAAATTGGTTACACTTCGGAGTATTTGAATTCTATTTAATTCAATGGAAATTGCTTTAAGAACGGTCAGGCGGTTATGTTCTCGAATTGAGAATTTCAGGTGTAATAATAAATTATTACAAAACAGGCAGGCAAGAGAGTATTTGCGGAGAAGCGTTCTACAAATATAATTTTCAGGTGTAATAATAAATTATTACAAACAGGTAGGCAGGAGAGTATGTGTAGAGAAGCGTTCTACAAATAGAATTTCAGGTGTAATAATAAATTATTACAAAACAGGCAGGCAAGAGAGTATTTGCGGAGAAGCGTTCTATAAATATAATTTTCAGGTGTAATAATAAATTATTACAAACGGACAGGCAGGAGAGGAGTGTTTGTAGAGAAGCGTTCTACAAACACAATCCAAAGTAAATGTTAAAGTTTTCGCTTATAAACCTTGCGAATGAGTGGGGTTTTAGGTAGGAAAATCGCAACGATTCTGCACATCGTGAAAGGGGGTACTGGTGCGCACGCAAAAGTGCTGCTTATTTGTATTCTTAAGAACTGGAATGAAATGAATTATTATGTAAATATTATCTTAATAATTTTTATTAAAATAATAATTAATTTATCTTACCCAAATTCTGGCTCGATACATATTATTCAGGGAGTCGGCAAAACTATGTTTGAAAAACTACCCCAAAAAGTAGCAGCGTTCTTAAATCTACCCGATTCATCATTATATACTGGACACTGCTTTCGGCGCACATTCGCCTCTTTATTAGCTGACTCTGGTGCATCTGTGGATGTTTTAAAAAGGCATGGTGGATGGAAATCCGCAGCCGGTCACCGAAGGGCACGTTGAAAATGTCATAAATAATAAAAAAGCCATCGCTGACAAAATTTTTGGACATGTGACATGGAAGCATCCCAAATTTCCGGACCTTCTGGAAACACTTCCACACAAGCCTTTAGCCTAATTTCTGAAGCTATCACATATACTTCTACATCAAACAGCGTTGTGCAGCATACTGTCGATGAAACAAATCGATTATTTAATATTCTCAATTGTGCAAATGTAAACATCAATGTAAATGTAAATAAGTGAATACAAGTTTGACAAATTTGACGTTTTTTGATTATGCGTTGCTAGGATTACTACTAGGATAGTGCAAAAAAATATATTTATGAATAATTTTATCGTATTGTATTAATTTGTTGTACCTCGAATGTTTTATGACTGTAGGAAATGAACCAAATAAAACACGAGAATGTGTATGGAGAAATATTTGAGCCAGTGTATGCCAATTTCACTATTTTATATTAGAAATGTGATATCCGGTAGTAGGCCAAAAAAACGACATTTTATTTCTTATATTCCTAAAAACTGAAAAAAAGTGTTGTGCAAATAAAACACTTTTATGTCATTTTAGAATCAATATTTTGTTTGATTAAGTGTGTTATATTCACTGCAGCTTTTTTATATAAAATTCCTTAGTATAGGCGCTTCTATGAATATATAAGTTAAAAAATCAATTGAAATATAAAACGCGTACGTTAAATCCCAACTTTTGCTACAAAAGTCGGTCACATTCAGATATACCTATATTATATTGCAATATTGTCGGTTTCCTAAAGGGAGGAATTTCTTTAGGATAAAGTTGATATTTGTGATAGATTAGGTTTGCATGAATGGAGACACTTCAATGATAACTTCTAAAATATTTCTTTCTTTATATATATGCAGAAGGAAGAAAAGTCTTGCTAGGTTTAAATTATGGTTAGCAAAACGATCAATCAATATTCGATCAACCGTAGTTAAATATTAACTTTCATGATTAAATGTAAGCATAGCAGAATTGATAGAGATTTGTAAACCATATTTAAGCTGCGACTCTTACATTATTGAAAATATCGTTTACTTTTAAGCTCGGTAAACTGAGTTTTATATTACTTTAAATACACTTTAACAATCATTTATGTATATTATGAATGTTTAAAGTGACAAAGTACAATAGCCAGGTTATATTTCATTCAAATTTTCTGTTTTTACCTAAAACACCATTTTAAACTTTTTTACGTTTTACTAGATTAACAATGTAACTTAATTTGTAAATAACGTTACCTTTTCTATATATGTGAAAAAACACGACCTTTTGCAACCCTTTTTATATTGCTTATACGTGCTACCGTATGATGAGATGTTTTAGGTTAGCACAATTGGACGTGACATCTGAAAAGCATTTTCAGGTTATTTAAATAAAGATACTTCGGCATTTAGGATTTTTATAAAAGCTAAATACTATTAAGCTTTATTTCCTGTATTGCATAAAATAAAGATGGGTTATTCATTCTAAATGCAGTAAAAATTGTTGTACATACAATGACAGTTTGAATTTTTCGTTTCGATTAATCTTTTGACCAATATCTAACGGTTTTGTGATATTTCTTACAGTGAAGTTGCAGTATTATACCCGGCTTGGTAAAATCGCCGATTTAAGTGCTAGCTCAACTCAGGGGTTGGACCGAGACCATCGATAACTTAAAGGCCGAAAGTCACCGACGAGTGAGTTCTTCCTACGTAGACCATGCAAAGCATAGTAGTGCAGTGTAGTACAAATAGAAAATAATACAAATAACGCTACGTGTTACATTTATTTAAACAACTCAAACTACAATTACAAACAAACTTAAATTGATTTATAGTACCCACATTTTAAGTTTGGCTGATACTAATAATATTAATTAACTTTTAATTACCAGTAATGATTCATTAGAATTCAAAGCTAAACGTAAGCGTTTTGAGTTTTTTAGATTTATCTTTGCTGTTATCATTTTTTAATTTTGTATAATTATTTAGTAATATATTTACCATTACTTTTATTATTTTGTTTATTACAGTAGTGATAACATTTTACATTAAAATTATGAGAAAAGTCACGTGAAAGTACTTCTTCAAACTCTTTAATGAGTTTCTCGTCTCCATGGCACTCCCTTTCTACATTAGCAAAGTCTTTTAAGCAAAATGAAACGCTCTTTGATGTCTTTACACTGATTAAAATTAACATGTTGAGCCGTCGCTCAGATTCCAATGTTTCAGTTACTTAAATGTGGCACTGGCCTTCGGACATTTGTCTTTACTGGCCAAATCGGCATTCTAATGGGTCTGTTCGAAACTTTCCCAAAAGTACAAACGAACATTCGTCTTTCAACAGAAATTCTGATAATGCTATTAGAGTTGTTGTGGTGTGCTTTAAAGCTGTGAAGGCTTCTGATGTTAGTTTTCCTACTTTAGATCTGACCTTTGTATCGACACCAACATCCTCTAAATCATTCCATTTTTGCAAACATTTACAAAATTCCCTTAAGAACTGTACGCCATCGCTGCGACAAAACTGCATCCCTGTATGGATCCCTCAAGCATATTCCTTTTTTCAAAAATTTTACATTAACTACTTTCCACCAGTTCGATATCATGGTTAAAAAATTAATTGCTCGACTTGCGTCCAAAAATCCAGCTTTCTCTTGATCACATTGCAGCTGCAGGGCAACAACGTTCTTTTCATAAAAAAATTTAGAGGCGTATAAGACATTCTGCCTTTCTAGATTACAGCGAAACAACACTTTTCTGTTTAATTCAGGAGCTGTTTTAATTACAGAAAACTTTTCCGTTTGGTACATTTGCTTCAAGTTCTGAATACTGGTAACAGATGCTCGTCATTATTGATGGTATCGTTGTCTATCGGAGACAAAACGCAAAGGAAAGGATGCTGTGGAGATGGAAGATGGCAGCCTGGCACTATGGTCAGGAGTTGAGACGGAAGTGCATGGCGCAAAAGGAGTTGGGATGATCATAAGTGAAAGAGCGAAAAGATGTGTTAAAGTGGAGTTTCGAAGATTTTTTCTTATTGCATGCTATGCACCGGTGAATGGAGAAAGAGACCAGTAGCGTGAGAACTTCTGGAATGAAGTAGAGAACGTGTTGAACGTATGTAAGCCAAACGAAAGAGTGATTATAGTGGGGGATATGAACGTATGGGTGGGTGTACAGAGAGAACATAGTGAACGCGTTCTAGGAAAGTTCGGAGACCAAAGAGTTTATGTGAACGGCGAGCACCTGCTGAACGTCTGTGAGGAGAAAAGCCTGTTTGTATCCAATACGTGGTTTAAACATAAAAATGTGCATATGTATACATGGCAAAGAGATAAATCTAAATGTATGATAGACTTGATAGTTTATGATGAACGGCTTAGAAACCTGGTGATAGACACAAAAGTAATGCGCGGAGCGGAGTGTGGATCGGACCACTTGTGGAAGAGCGACTGTAGGTAGACAGAAAAATGTGCTTGGTGGAATGAGTCGGTAAAAAAGGCAGTATGTAATAAAAAAGATGCGTACATGACAATGATTGCTGCAAAAAATGAGACTGAGAAGAAGCGATTGTATGAAGTGTACAGATTAAGAAACAAAGAAGCGAAGGAGGCAGTGAGAATAAGTAAAGAGGAAGTGATGGCTGTGGAAGGAGAGAAAATGCAGAAAGATTTTGAGGGAAACAAAAAACTCTTTTGGAAATGGATCAAAAATACAAAACGTGGCCCAAAACAGAACGCTGCAGGAGTGACGAATGCTAGAAATGCAATAGTATGGGACGATTGTGAATTGAGTAAATGCTGACAAGAATATTTCCGAAAGCTGTACAGTAGTGAGGAAAGTAAGGCTGAAGAGTTAAATAAGGAGAATATAGAAGAAATGATGAATGAAACTGAGAAGGATATTGGAATAAATGAGGTAGAGAAAACGGTAGGAAGATTGAAAAACGGCAAGGGAGCAGGCGTAGGTGAAATCACTGGTGAAATATTCAAGTATAGTGGTGTAAAGATTATACAAAGATTGTGTGAATTATTGAATGTATGCCTTATGTGTGGAAAAGTTCCGAGTGATGGGAAGAGCGCGATCATTGTAACATTGTACAAGGGCAAGGGGAACAAGAGTGATTGTAAGAACTACAGAGGAATAAGCTTGCTCAGCATGCCTGATAAAGTATTTGGAAGAATACTGATTGATGGAGTACGAGAAACTACACAAGCTAAGATGTGGGATGTGCAAGGTGGCTTCATGCCAGGGAGAGGATGTGACGATCAGATGGTTGCTCTCCAGCAGGTGATCGAAAAGTGTTTAAAGGTAAAAAGGAAGTTGTACTGTGCGTTTGTAGATCCGGGGAAAGCATATGACAGAGTGAATAGGGAGAATCTGTGGGAAATATTAAATGAATATGGCGTAAATAAAGGTCTAATAAATGGAATAAGGGCAGTATACAACGGTAGTCGGAAACGTGTTAGGGCGAGAGGAGGTGTGAGTGAATACTTTAATATTGAGCAAGGAGTGTGACAAGGCTGTGTGATGTCACCGTGGTTGTTCAATGTATACGTAGATAAATGTGTTAGACAACCATGTACCGATACAAATGGTGTAATGGTTGGTGACGTAAATGTACGACTTCTGGTGTATGCAGATGACACAGTCTTATTAACTGACAGTGCGGATGAGCTGCAAACGGCTCTGAGGAAGTTTGATACAGTCTGTGAGAGCATGGATCTAAAGGTAAACGTGAACAAAACTAAGATTGTGGTGTTCAATCGGGAAGGTGGAAAAGGAGAGTAGAGTATTTACTCTGAAAGATGAAATTGTGGAGCAAATGAACGAGCTGGTATATCTCGGTAGAATGTTTACTGCAGATGGTATAATTGAGAGAGAGATTGGACGAAGGGTCAATGCTGGAAGGAAAATGATTGGAAGTATGTGGACGATAATGAGAAATGAAAGCATGACCTTAGCCGCGAAACGAGCAATCTGTAATGGCGTATTCGTCCCGTCAGTACTGTATGGAACTGAGACATGGGTATGTCAAAAAAAGCACGAAAGAAAAATAAATTCCGTGGGTATGAGATTCCTGAGAAGCGCATGTGGTAAAACGAGAAGGGCAAGATAAAAATGAATGTATAATGACGGAGTGTGGTGAGGAAAAGGTGATGATGGATAGATATAAAAGTTGTACATTACGTTGGTTTGGTCACATTGAGAGAATGAACAACGCAAGATTAACGAAACAAATATATGTGGGTGAGGTTAGGGAAAGGCCGAGCCTGGTAGCCGCGTAAAACTTGGCTGAATGTAGTAAAATCTATGATAAAGGAAAAAAGGTAAGGAGTTGTAAAAAAAAAGGGCATGTCAGAGACTATGTATGAATCTTGCGGAAACTAGGGAGGTATGCGGAGATATGAAAGCATGGAGAAAGATTGTGAATGAAAAATAAATAAGAGGCAGGGATTGTTTTGCCTACCCCCCAAGGGAATGGCGTGAAGGCTAAGTTAAGTCGTTGCTAGTATCATTTGGAACAAGAAACGTTTGATTTGAAGAGTTGTGGTTTAGCAAATTATTTCTAATGGATTTCAGGATGTGAACAGTATCAAATAAAATAAATATTGTATTATTAATTTATTATAAGTTTTTTTATGAACGAATAAGTTCAAAGGTAAATATGTAATTAAAAATTAGTATTAATTGTATTAAATACATATATAAAAAGTTTACCTAGAGTAGGATTTGAACCTACGACCTGTACTTTGCTAGAGCACCGCACTAGCCACCTGCGCCATCGAGTTTGAAGCCCCAATCGATGCAAATTTACTCGAGGTAAACTTTTTATTTATGTATTTAGTAAAATTGAATTGAATTTTTAATTGTATTATTAAATCCGTTTGAATTAGTAATGCTTGATTTAAGGGTAGCACCACAAAGTGACTCGTACATTCTTCTGTTGACTCGATTGTTGTCACAGCGCAATACCAAAATGTTGTATCCACGCTTCTATAACATATAGCGTCATACCTTTTAATACGTGACTGTTCATATTTTTCATATAAAGCCACAACATCCTTGTTTTTTGAAAATACTTGGACGGTTTTAACTATATCACTTTTTTCTGTAATACATTCTAATTTTCCACCTTTATACTGAACTTCAGGGCGGACGCATATTTCGTCAAACATAAGCACCACGGTTCGTTCTCTTTCATCAAGCATTTTACACTTGTTGCTTTATGCGAATTCTGAAAACCAGTTTCACGTAAACCAACACGAACCGAAATTCTTCTTAAATACTTTTAAGTTAGTAAAATTAAGCACCGGCTGTCTCGTAATAGATTATATGCGGCTAGATATGAAAAAACATTCGAAAAGAAAATACTAGACACTCTAGTGAATACCGTCTTCTTTTTTTGTTGTTTTCCAAAAGAACTTGCACTTGTTCGTGTAGAAATTGCAGATTTAAAGAAATACTTTCATACTTATCTTCTACTTCTAAATCAGATATTTCAGTTACATATTCTCCAAGTTGCATTCAAATTTCCTTAAGGGTATCATCATTTCGTGTTTGGTTCGATGATGATGATTCCAAAAAACGTATTAATTGAGATAACTCACTCCACTTTGTTAATTTATCTTCATTTTCAGAACGATCCTTCAAAATATACGTTTTTTTACTCTTTTTTCCATTAACGTGCACTTCAACCGGAAGATCGTCCATCACTTTTATAGATGATAATAGTTTAGGTATCAGTCCTGTACTTATATTAAAGATTACGATGTCGTGTCAAAAAACCAGATGATTAGAATATGTAACGAGTACGTATTTGTGAAATTTAAATATGAAGTTATCTTATCTGACACTTCGGTTAAAACTTCAGCTTCTTGTCTCCTTTGCCCGATTACCAAAGCACGGTCATCTGGATTTTTTCTCTCTTTGGGCAATTTAGTAGACAAACAGTAGATGAATGATTAGGAAAAATTGTTGTAAAAGCACTTTCTGAGAAAAGATTTCTCTTTTTCGTGGAGCACTAAGTACTGTTCCAGCATTCGTCGTAACAGAAACGTTTTTTAAAATAAATCGTTCTTCGAAATGATAAATACACACTGTCGAATATTTCGTAGGTTGAAAATGGATTTTATTAATTTTTCTAAGCCACAGTTCTCGCCTTTCCTTATTTTCTGGAAATTTGAACGTGGTTATGTAACTATTTCCATTAGAACAATTTGAGCGACAGCGAGGAGCGCAGCACTTCCTTACCATCTGAAGAAACGAAAGAAAAAGAACATTATAATCCATTTTCAAGTTATTGGTGGTACAAATGTGTGTGACTAATTCTGCATTTGAATATGGCGCTGAATTCTGGGTAAAAATTTGATTCGCTGTCTGTTCTTCTCCAATTGGCCATTATGTGCGTTCCTACACCTAGTCTTTTTACATCATGGATTAACTTACCTCAAAAGCCCGGATACCCGACTCTCTTTGACTCTCTTTGAAAGTATTATTTGGGTACCTACTCTGGTAAAGAGAGAATGCCAAAGCCGACCTTAGGTTCGTACTCTTAACAAAAAAGAAGGTTAGGTAACACGACGGCAAACACGCCCAATCATAAAGTAGTCTCTATACCAACATAACTATTTATTATAACCCAAAAAGTTCCTAAATAACATATTTGAAAGAAGCAACTTGAGCAGTTAAGCGTGTTATAGAACACAATATTAGGATTAACCTTTGGAACAATACCTACATATATTTAGTAACAAAAAAAAATTAATAGCACTCTCGTCTTTTGACCAACACCTTATATATTTATATATTTAATTGCATGGCAAATACGTGTTTTATCTACAACCTTCGCGTTGAAACAATCCACTTAAGAAGCGTGGTCAATATATATTAAAATGTAGTATCGTAAGTTATTTTTGTACTAAAACCTATATGAATGAGTTACGAAAAGCAAAATAAAATATCAATAAATAGGCACAAAGCGTTTGTTAAAATTTAGTTACAAAGCTGCAATTAAAGCGTATTATCGCAGCTGCCGGCAATCCAAATCCACATAAAGGAAAAATTTAATGAATTGAAAGATCGCCTTAGATAACCTCTTTCTAGCGATCGCAAAAAAGATCTTACACAAATCGTAGAATGAACTATTTTCTTATCTTACATTATACCATAACCCCCTTAACCCCTATATTGTGTTAACATTTTGGTTTCACTTATTGTGTTCGGGTCACTAAGACCCGGGAGCCTATAGTTGTCGTTTTATTGTCGTTAAATTGATACGACAGTAAATAATAATAAGAAATAAGCTGTAGTATTTATTATTTATTACTTTTTATTACGTTGTTTTGTTTTTATTACATAATATTATAAATGTTATGTAAAGAACATCTGAAAAACGTGGTAGTTAGGTGTATACATTTATTTATTACAATCTTGACAGTAGTAATATACATGAGCTTTACATTATTAGAACATACATTTGATGGTTCCCTTAGTTCGGCATCACTGGTTGAAGAACGTGACTTTATAACCATTTCAGCTGCAGGAATACTTGGAGGGAGACGATTTCTTTCTTGCAATATTAGGGTGAGCAAGGAATTACCCAGTTATTCAAGAAATAGTCGCCGTTTTGTATAGCATTCGAGGTTGGAGTTACTTCGCACTACAGAACATAAGCGTTGTTAAGCTGAAACGTACATGATATTGTAATAGGCCATCCTTTAGTTTGTGGTCTGCATGTGTACGCTATTATTAACTTGTCTAACGTGTCTACAGCACCTTTAGTTTGATTGTAATCTAAAATCATAAACGGCTTTTTTATGATCTTGGTTACACACTCCATTATCGTGGTGCACGGTGCTCATGAGCGTAACATTTTTATTCCGTTTCGGAATATAGAAAACTATCAACGTGTCTTTGGTCAAGTGAAATTTTGAAGAAAGAACTTATTTCCTCTTGCAGACCAATGCCGCTGGCAAATTAAGGCTTATTTTTGCGAATAGTGCCAAGCATGGCGATCTTTCTTTTTAATAGCATCTGACCCAGATCGGACGAGGTAAAAAGATTATCACACGTTGCGTTGTGACCTTTTAGACTATAAATAAGATCTAGCACAACTCGTTTAAAGGACAACGGCCTCTAAAAGGTACCGGTTACATTTTCGTGAACATTATAGAGCTTAGGTAGAATTGCAACCCATTCATCCCACAAGTCCCATGTGGGACCTAATTTATCAGTTTGGCGTCGTAGTAGTCGAATTTTATTGTCGTCAAAGCGAATTATTCGTGCAATTACATGAAATCGTTGCTAGGACATCGTTGCTCTGAATATTGGACGACCTACATTTCCATCCCACAGATTTATACACTCCAGCTAGAAACAGTAGGCCAAAATATGCTTCTAGTTCAACTAATGTTAGTTCTTGAAACGTGTGTCCACTAGGTCTTTTGCCTTCTAAATTTGACATTTTCAATATTAGGTTTACAATTTTGGGTGTGTAATATAAGAAGTTCGCGGATTTTATATCAATTATTCGCGACATAGCATACCTTGTTGGCCCAATAATCAACGGAATAATATTTGCTGCTGGAAGCCTTCCCGATTGATGTGTCTTTTCATTCCATACTATATTGTCATCTTTTGAAGTTCGTGATTATCCGTATTAGCTTCATCTGAAATCGTAGCTTACACTTCGTCTTCGTCATCCGATACGCTATCGTATATCTCGGTTTCGGACAAATAATCTTCTTCTTCGGAAGCGTTAGAATCACTATCAGAAACACACAAAAGGTTGTCAAGTTCACTATCCGTAAGCACTCTCTCACTACACAATCTACACATTTTCAATAATAAATTTCAATTGTTAGGTATTTCTTATTATAGTATAGCATCAAGTTTGATATTTACTACAAAACTAACACGCAGATGCTCACTAGCTGAATTTATACGCGGAGCCACAGACAGGTCTCTACAGGAATAAACTTGTTTACCGGTACGTAAATAACGCATGCCATATGAGCAATATTGCGCAATAATGTGGCAATATTATGTAAGTTATTTATATTTATGAAAATAAAACAAAACGAATAAAATACATTCATCTGTGATAATAATCTGCTACTCGTTCTTCTAATTTGAACGACACAAATCACCGGGTCATATAGATCAAAACACAGTGAGTATAACAAATGCACTAAAAAAAACTAATTATAATGTTCTAATATCAATCTAAGTTCACCGTTATTAGGGTAATTAATTAAAAATCATGCAGTGGCAACGAAATATTTAAATAAATTAACGAATTATGCACATTAGAAGAACGCGATTAGGTCATATTGACCCGAACACAATAGGAGGGTTAAAATTGTAGCAATATGTAATAAAGCATTGAATATAAAAAGACTGTAAAAATTAATTTAGCGGCTTAAATTTGTAGCAACATGCAATAAAGCATTGAATATGAAAAGATTGTAAAAGCCAGTTTAGCGGCGGTGTATAGTACAAAAAAAATAGCTATTAAACTGAACAGTTCACTTATCGGCGTTAAATGGTGATAAATCTTCGTGATACAGGTGTGGCATCAGGTGTGTCGCAAAATATGTCGCAGCGGCCACTGTCCTTGGCGTTGCAAATGTATAAACAATGATTAATCCACTGTTTGTAGTCAATCAGAAACCAAAAATAAGGATACAGCCCCTGATAAAAGGGCCTAGAAGATCAGAAACCAAAAAAAAAGAACCGTTTTTGGATATGGCGATATACCACGTAATCTCTTAAAAGTTGAAGAGTGACAGACGTTTACCCAATTATGAAGTCATCCACATCTCTTTTTCTTGTTTAATTATTGTGTTATCCGGTAGTTTCCGTAGTTACAAAAATTACAATAATAAAACTGGTATATTTGGACTAATAACCAAATAACGGTTTGTAAAATTTAAAATAGGTTGAAATAAGGGTGAGTTGTTATTTATTAATCCCAAATATTATTTATACTTCTAATGTCAACTAGAAGATTTTGAGCCTTTTAGTCAGTTGGAGATTAAATGAGCCGGGTTCTTAAAATTTTTAGGTGTCCGGTTATTTTCCCGCCGACAAAATCCCGCCGGTTAATTGCCCGCCAGAAAATTTTTCGCCTGGAAAAAACCCCGCGCGGTGAAATGTTCGCTGGTAAAATGCCCGCTGTAGGTAAAATGATTCCCCGATATTCCTCTATTTTCGTGATAAAGCTCGTTACGTATTTTATGTTTTAATTTCCTTATGCTTGTATATTTAAAAGATAGAGTTAATAGTTTCCAATTTCAATCGTTTTCACCTGTTTTTGCAAGTAAGGCACATTTATTATTTATAAGTATCTCGTGAATGTGACTTTCTAATTCTCATAGAAATCATTAAAAAATCTTTACATTGATGACAAAATGAAAATGTCATTAGTTAACACTATGTGCAATAATTACCCGGGGTAATTATCGCTAATACGGTTCGTTGCATACTATTAATGTGCAAAACCAACTGGTCCATTAGAATAATTTAAATTTAAATGTATAATTTACAATGTTTCTAGGTATGAATACGTATTTGAACATAATAAAATTTATTATTATTAAAGCTCTTCCTTTCTATACGCGTATTATGTTCATTTATTCACGACAGGGGTCGGTGGACATTTACCGAAGGAATTTCGTCATGGCGGGTATTTTACCAGCGAACATTTCATCGCGCGGGGTTTTTACCAGGCGAACAATTTTCCGGCGGGCAATTGACCGGCGGGATTTTGTCGGCGGGGAAATGACCGTGAACCAAATTTCTATTTGCTTTAATTTAAAAAATGTGTGTGGTTTGATATGTTCCCTTTCCAACATTGATGTAGCTGCAACCTGTAAATAATTGTTAAAATATCTCGGACGCCAACTTATTTTATGGAAAACAAGTAAACCTTAAATGTGATAAATTTAAAACTAAAAAAACAATAAAGGTTTATTATATATAACTTCAAATCAAGTTATAAAGTAGAAAAAAAACTAAATACTAATGTTAGTGAACTGGGATTTATTTAACAATTAAATATGAATTAATGCTTAGAAATGAAATACCTGCAGTACTTTTACATTTTGGTGGTCACTGTTATACTGTTACTGATAACTAAATGCTGAATACACACTTTCAAATTTGGTTGCGTAATAATTTTTGAAATGGAAATATAACAGAGTTTTGATATTTGTTGATCCCAAATATGTAAATTCCTTTTGAAAGAAGCCAAACTTGGTTGATTTAAACGGGTTGAGGTACCATTTGTTTATAATTCTTCTGCATATCAACAAACTTTTACTGCGTCATCCTCGAACAATTACAACGTATAGCGTACAAATAACGGTAAACTTAATAGTACAATGAAAATACGTAAAAGGAAGGTTACCGTAAAAATAAAAGTGCCTAAAAAGGTAAACATCTCAACAATGTAAATAGGTACAAATTGCACTTACTGTAAAACTATACAGCACTTTTCTACAAAATTTTTAAGAAAACAAAATGTATGTCATTTTCGCTTTTAATCATCTACAAGACGATGCAAATGAAATCTTTGCGCATGAACTGTCTGAAACTCGAACGATATGCGTACGAAATTAGAATAATTTTAATGCATGTTTTCAGCCACTAAGGTATGCAATTTACATGACACGAAAATGAACGAAGTTGCCTACATTATTGCAAATTTCAACATAACATACAAAGTTTGTTACAGGTTCGAGATGCGGCGTGTAGTGAAGTTGAAAAGCAAGTGCTACCAATAAGAAATAGGTATAGCACACGACTCAGCATTTTAAACATAATGCATCATTTGGATGCGGTTGAAATTTAAAAAAAAATCTGCGTTTACAGTATGGAGCAAAAACCATAAGTAAATAAATGAAAATGTAACATATTTTTATACAGAAGCTGATAAATTTTAAGATAGAAAATTTTTTTTGTGAAATTGAATACTAATACTTGACATTTGTTAAGAAGAAATGATTTTGCCAAACTTGTCCTAAACTTCATAATAATTAAAATTTAATTCCGTAATGTTTCGTTAATAATAACTATAAAATTTTTAAGATAAACAATCATTAAATATGGATTCCCAGGATTGGCAAGCACACCATTGCTACTCACGAAGATAACAGAGTAGTTATCCATACGTTTAAATTTGTAAAAAACAAATAAAAATATTCGATTACAACTCATAGGGCAATTGTCTCAATATCAACGATAATCGTGAAAGCGTGTGTCTTCATATTTGCTGGTCACTTCCTCTCTAGTATATTTTTAACTTTATATTGGTTTACTTGAATATTTGTGTTAGTAAGTTAGTTTGTGGTTGAATTTAATACATAATGTTTGGAGAAGTGGATCTAATGTGTTAGCAAATGTATTTGAAACATAGATATTACTGAAAAAAAAAGGAAATTTCAAGCATTCAGTTAAAATTCAAGCTGTCAACAAAAAAATCACCTATTGAAATATTGTTTTGGAGACGATTTTATTTAGAAAATTTTATAAGTATTACCTTTATTATCATAACTATAATACAATAAAAGAAATGTAATATATTACAAACCTACCCTGTACTACCAAATCAAAGTCAGAATACAGTGAACAATACTTCATCGGGCATCATTGAAGATAGTCAAGATTTCACTAGTCCCTTGCCATCTATGCAAAAAATTATTCAAGAGACACGAATTAAACATACATATATGTAAGTCCCATCTACAAAATTATACTAGTCACCAAGAATACGAACAACTGTCTACAAATATTGCTCCAAGCCAAAACACCAACAACCCATTAAATGACATTGTGGTAGACCGTTTTGGCGCAAAAATGGTCAACAATGAAGGCGGGCAAGACTCAGAATAGAGACTTCGGTGGAAGAAAACTATAAAACTGTCACGAAAACAATATGATCTACCACAAGGAAGCGTCGGACCCCATTTGATTGAGTTCCTAGCAATCGGAATTATCAACCTAGTCAATGAACCGCCAAAAAATTGACTTTCTGAACGTATGTTCATCTATTGTAGCGCAATATCCAAAAAGAGCTTACTAAGGGTCACATATCAGAAGACTGTTAAACAGAAAACTAGAAATGTGATAAGCAGGTCAATTTAATGAGCTGGTCCAGGAAGCCTGTTAAACGACTTTTCCTAAACCCATATTGGTGGTCACTAAGGAGTTTGTTAGTTTCAAGGAACGTGAGCAGTTGCTGATTGATGGCTTTTTCCATGATTTTAGACAAAATGGAAGTGATGGCAATTGGTCTGTAATTTGAGGGATCGGTCTTATCGCCTTTTTGGGAATAGGTTGAACATTTGCTAACTTCCATGATGAAGGGGATTCCCCAGAAGATATAGAGATCGTATAGAGCTTAGATAGGACTGGTACTAGTTCGGGGGAACATTTCTTTAAGACAATAGCTGGGATACCGTCTGGGCCAGTCGCCTTTGAGATCAAGCCTACTGATGATCGATTCCAAGAGTATGGCAATAAAACTGAGCCATTTACGAATGTAACACTAAGCTCCAGATGCAAAATGTGATCATTATGTATAATGTCTATTCGATCTTTAACAAACTAGTTTTGTTTGCAGTGGCGGATACAATGTCATCCAATAAGGATATTAACTGCAATACATATGTTCCCAGATCTAATGGAGTTCAAAGACCTTAAATTCGTGTTGCTATTACAGAAATTAATTATATTACATTTATATGGGCCTCGGCAGCTTATCCCAAAGTCTCAGGCCCGTTCCAGGACCCTCTTGTTTATTCGTGTTATCTTGTGACTGTGATTACATTTATTTTTATTTACCAACACCAAACACTCTGTTTTTAAATTTTAAAGAATAAATACAGCAGGATAATTTTGCAAGATTGCATAACGACCAATGGTTTGTCTGTGCAATATTAATAATAGCTATAACATGTGTGTGTGTGTGAATGTAATTAAAGAAATGTGGAAATTTTGTTGCTTAATGCATTTCCATCAGTTAACGCTGTAATAACTGGAAAGTAATTAAAACCTGTTTATCCACTTGTATATAGACGTATTAATAATATCTTTGTTGGCTTGATATTAGTTAAAATAAAAATGAACTGTATTATCAAAATTGGAAATGAAATTGAATTTCGTCTTGAATTTTTCTTCCACATTTAACGTTCTTGTGGAAAAGATAAATGTGATTTAATGGTAATTAACGTATATAATCTAAAGTGCTGTATAACTAGAAGTTAACATTCAATTTGCAAAGACATCTCGTTGTATATTTATCAACATCTTGTGGTATAATTGGAAATAAAGATACAGTTGTAGTGCCCTTTCTTAGCATAAATAGAAGTTAGCACTCAAGTTGCTACGAAATCTGACGGTGTAATTAGGTTTTTCAATGTGAAACGACACAGGTTCCTCACCCCATTTTTAGCACTAGATCATCATTTCTAAGTCTTTCAGAACCAACCTCTGTTACCATTAGGAGTTAGCATACAGGTTACAGCACCATCCTGCAGTATAATTATAAGTTATGATATAGTTTGCAAGGTCATCTCGCAGAATAATGAGTATGGATAAGCGTAACTCGAGGTGAATCAAGACATCAATTTAGTTAATAAAATATGTATTAATACAAACATTATAAAAACTAGGACGCTTAATTTGTCCCTTTTTGGCTTGCAGCCTGGGGTTATGTAATTATCATCTTAGTCTTTCAACTTGAATTTAGCTTCTGTATTTAGAACGTGTTGACTGGTGGTACATGAAGCCTTTATTTAAACGACAAAACGCCTTGTTTTGATTAGCATATACCACCGGTAGCCACACAAAGCCATTACTGAAATCAGAAAACACCCTATTTGTTTGAGTGTGTACTACCATTTAGTGTGCTATACAATCTTTAATCACAGAAAATGTAATGACATATGTGTAGACACAGTAACCGGCTAATGGTGATAAGCATTAATTTGGTATTTTAAAGTAACGTTCTACGGATAAATGCAGCAAAATGAAATGCCCTACGATAAAATATAGCAGTTTTCTTATTGATATAAACACTGGTTGTTGTTTTAAACTAATAATAAGAAAAGTACCAACACAACGAATTTTTTTCTGGTAACCGGCTACATGAAAAATTTGGTATGATAGTGACTTTAATTAATCTCATATGCAATATATCTTATTCGATTACATTGTACTTCTAATAAAAATGATTTACCATAAGTAACACTCAGCTACTTTTATTTCAGATGCACACCCACGGAAACTCAAAATCCACTTGTCCTATACATGGCCTTATACATTAATTCTTATTTTTAAAATTGAAGATAAGAAAGTACCAACTCCTAACGGGTTTTTTTCTATTGACGAGTCACCACAAAAATTTGATGGACAATTAATCGGACCTGACGGTGCCCTAACCGGTGGAAATGAATCTACAGTGGAACCCCGGGCAGAAATCCAAAAAGGCACACAGAAACAAATCAGAGGGTTCTCATGCTAGAAATGAAGCCCAGATCAAATCTCCAAATAATTGTTTTGAAGGTTTCCGCTACACAAACATGCATTCTGTTGAAAATTACCTTCATTGCAGTTCACCTTCTGCGAGTTTCAACCTGCCAATGGTCATTCATGCTAACACTTATAAATAATACCATTTGCGAGTACAACGTGTTGATAGAACCGGTTACAGCTCCATTTATCGTTTTCTTTTAGTAATAATACTAGATAGCTAACCTTATCCATTAGAAGTTTGTCGTAATCAAGATGGCATACCGAGCACAGTTAAACGTGATGCATGCGCGACAATTGCGTTCACCACTTTAGTTATATTGCATTGCTCCTGGTTTTGCAAATTACAAATTAATTATTTTGCTCTATTTTCAACTCTCAGGGGGAGTTCATAACTTTCACTGCTTTGGTGTCTGTTGGGTGGTCTACGTTGGAAATTAAACTTAGCTAGTTTGTAACAAATTTATTAGGTCACAATAATATAACAATAAAACTATTCTGAAATAGGAAGTAATAAAAATAAATAAAATTAACTCTACTGGATTCAATAAACAAATAAAACTTAAACTGGAAATTATTCTGCTCCTGGTTATGTGCTGTTAATAGACGGGACGCCACTGCCTGGAGTCCCCGGGGGTCTACTATGGGGTGTACTCTGTGAATGACGTTTAGAGGTATAATTAAATCATATGTTGTGTAACCACATTAATTGTGTTGTAACTGAATATGTTAATTACCGTGAATTATGTGTTGCGTTTATTCTGGTGGATTATGTACAAAAGTTAGGGTGCTTTTAATGAACAGCTGATTCACAAAAATGCTTTCTTTTAATTGAATGAGGTTGTAAGATCAGGACATTACTAATATGTAGTAATTAGTAATAAGTTCTTTATGAATGAGTTTATGGAAGGTGATTGTAATGTATACGAAGTGTTTTGAACGTGTTTGTAAATACAGATGAACAATGTGTACTAATTTGGTATGAATATATACCGCGAGTTCTGGTTATTTGTACACTAAAACTTAATCTGGTTAATATGTACCTAGGTACTGGAATATAAGTCGGGTGAAAATATTCCTTGTACATTACTGGAAGTTTCGATATAAACAGGTCAGCTAAATGTAACTTTTAATTTAATTTAATACCCTTTTCGGAGTCGTAACTGCCGTCGAAGGTATTAATATCCAGGATTGTTAAAGGGTGGTTATTGGTGTGAGAAGTAATTAATTGTTCGGAGCGTAACGACCGTCCAACTGATAACGTCTCCCAATAACCCGGAGATACCCTCCTCGGGGCGTATAACACCTCCAAAAAGATCTATTCAGAGTTGTGTCTTACTCTTGTTTGATAGAGAAGTAATTAAGCTTTCGGAGTCGTAACGACCGTCCATCTCAAGGCGTCTCGTTCTGACAAACCTTAGGTATCTTTTCGGGGAGTATAACACTGTGGCCCCCTAAAGGGTGTACTATAATTGATTTATTAATTTCCCTGGTTTGCTAGCTCACAGATCTCAGGTGAGGTTCAGTTTGCAATTTTCAACACTCCAGTGTATGTTGGGTTACCTGGATTTAGAATCAAATAACAATGTATTAAGAATATAATTTAGAAATTTTAATTACAAAAAAACAACCATTTATTCTGGTTCTTAAACTACAATTAATTTCCGTTCAGTAGTTTGAGATTGGACGTCGATATCTGGCTTCGGGTTTGGGCGTAAGCTGTAACAAACATCATTAAACAGGTGTATGTTACCTCCCGCGCGTGTTCTTTTATTAAGTTGTGATAATAATTAACAAGAATGGCTTTCGGTCGGGTTACTGGTGGGGTGATGATAAATGGACCGAGTGGTTTTTATGAAAGTGGAATATTTCCAATCAGGTAAGATATAGATTTTGTTAATTTTTCCTTTTTGTTAATTTATTGGGATTAATCATTAATATAGGGGTGAAATCTAGGTGACTTAAGGGGGTTCAATCAATTAAATATAATTGGTTGACGTTGATGGGAAAGTTGTGGTATTTAAACTGGTTAGGATAACCCTTGACCTACACTAACATTTGTACTTAGCGTAATCAGCTGTTTGTTAGTGTTATGTTGTAAAATTTTGATGCCTGGAATGAGAATTAATTTTAATGTATATTATTAAAATTGATTGCACACAATTGTACTAAATAAACTATGTATAATACAATGTGATTTATTTAACTGTTCTGGTGTATTAAGATTAATCGGATAACTAAATGGAGAAATTCTAATATAAAGTGTAAATCATGTGAAATGGAAATGTGGTGTACTAAATTATGTTTAATAATTAGTACTGGAGTTAGACTAAATACAATTAGTGTGAAGTTTGTCCAGGGATGTTATCTTGAAATTACAGGACCATGTGAGTGGAATAATTCGGTTTCGATATCAGGTGGTAGGAATTCGGACAAGGATTCAAGAGGATGTGTAACAGAGAGAGGATATAGGGGTAAGTGGTATTCGGATAAGGGTCTGGTGACGGTATAAGTTTTATATTGAGAATCCGGATTAAATGGATATTTAATAATCTCTATACACCTTTCGTGGTCCCAACAGATGTTAGATAGGGATCAGGTTTATAAGGGGGTATGTAACAGAGAGAGGATATGATTTATACTAAGCTGGTAAAGGTATGGGTATGATATTGAGAGTCTGGATTAAATGGATATTTAATAGTTTCTATACACCTTTCGTGGTAGTAACCCGAACAGATGTTAGATAGGGATCAGGTTTACAAGAGGATAATAGTGAAAATTATAGGGATATCACAGTATAGGATTACCTTATAATTGGGGTCGAAACCACCATTAATAAAGCAATTCTATTAACAATCTTTATCTATCCTTCGAGGTACGTACACCGATAGGGCACTCTCCGAGATTATTTCTCGGATATTAGGAATTATACAGGAAAGGGGCTTCGTAAAGTAGTCTTACTTCTTGGGGCCGTAGCCACCAGTAGTAGAACCACGTTACTAGGTAACTACTTACTACTCCTCGTGGCAAAAACACCGAGAAAGTGCAAATAGCTACTTACTGTTCTGGATAATTATTTTGAACTGGAGCTAGGATATCGAGAAATCAGGAAATATGTCAGGCAGGTTAGAATGTAATTAAGGACAGGCAGGTTATATTAAGCAGGCAGATAATTTGAGATTTTCTGGTTAGGATCTCTAGATCAAGTAGAATCAGATTCGAATTGAAATAGAATAGGATGAGTGAAAGGAAAGGAAAGGTCACGTATTTCATTCCCTCACCAAGTGGGAGGGCGGGCTACTCGAGCTTCCCGAGCTCCTTCAGCCACAATCATGGATTCCCAGCACACATACATACATTACGTATATATGTATGGTAGGATTAAGGATGGGTGTGGTCAGGATAGGATCGGATGGAACGGAGTTAGGGTTCCGAGGGGGGAAATACTACCCTAGTATTCGGCTAAGCAGCCGCACATGGTGTGCATATACGCAGTGACCATGCCGCTACATGTGTATGAGGAAAACCCCCTGAAAAAAGCTTATACAAGGTAGACGGTAACGGGAATCGAACCCATTACCTCCCGAATGCTAGGCAGGTCGTGTCACCACTACGCTACCAGCTCGGTGGATGAGTGAAGGTGAGTGTGGGTATTTATAGGGGATTTACTAGGAGAGGGAAAAGTAGTGGGAAACTGATAGGATTTATAAACAATACTACATTCAGTTTAAGCAAATAAATAGGAAAGAAGTTTTGATAGGAATTTCTGTACTGAATAATTAATAGGTAATGAATTTTAGGATCATTACAACACCACCAAGAAGGCTGTACCAAAGAATGCCTGTATCATAATTGGAGTTGGGTACATGATTGTGTCTGGTAACAGGAATTCAGGTAAACTGGGAATAATAATGATAGTGATACTGGTTGAGATGCTGTTGAGTGTTAGGAATATTAAGAGAATGGAACTATAAATGATGCTGGTCAGAATAGGTAGGACAGGTTAATAATACTGGTCAGGGGATACTGGTCAGGCTGGTCTGGTTGCTGGTCGAGTTAATAATAATTAAGGTACAAAGTAGAATTAACAAGTGTAGAAGTGCAAGTATATGTGAGAATGTAATGCGGGCGGTCTGGTATTTATATGTAACTAGCCGTACCCGTCTCGCGTTGCTGCGATCTTAGAATAGGGGGGGGGGGGCATATTAAAATGTTATGATACACGTGTCTCATAATTTTAATTGAAGAGTATGTTTACCAATTTTCGAGTCAATCGACTCATGGAATAAGTTTCACAAAAAATGCAACTCCCCATTTCATCCTCTTAGGGGTGGAATTTCGAAAAACTCTTTCTTAGTGGATACCTACACTTCACAAAGTACACACCCAATCCCGACCGATGCAGCTGTTAAATGAGATTTGCGGTGCGTGAACTGTCAAACGCGCGAAGTTTAAATAGACGTTAGGTTTTCTTAAATTTTCTAATACGATTTATTAACAATGATGAAGCACTTGTGAAGTAAATAGGATTTTCAGGATCATTACAATGAAGGAAATTATACATTTATTGTATAATTTTCTCGTTTGGCAAGTAAAAAAGAATTTTTTTAAGAACTTAAAATCATCTATATTTTAAGAATGCTCGAAAATTCTAAAGCTAAATTCAAACATAAAAGTAAAAATCTGAAATATAAACTTGCGTGCATAGAAATCGACCCACTGTAGACTTTTGACTTTAACTACATTTTTTTTAGAAACTATTCATCTGATCAAAAAAAAATTATGCCGTTTGAAAGAGTATTTAATATGTATCAATATGAGTTTAAATTTATCAAGAGTGTACCGTTTATATACGTAGCAACCGGTTAACACATGAAACATACTTATGTGGTCGTGTAAACACTTTTAACTATATGTCTTACAGTTTTTACTCATTTTTTAGCAACACGTTCTTTGGCGAATGAGATTTATTCTGTTGCGTTAACCGTCTATTATATGATGAAAGAGGCAACATACATAACTCTGGCAGACCAACCCAGAAACCAAACCAGTTTAGACATAAAACTCACTACTGCGGTTAATGTGCGCAGGATGCGAATTGACACTACTATGCAGATGCTAAAATTGTTATCTGTACGACTAGGCCAGAAACGATAATTTTGCGAGTATGAATTGCGGAACGAGGCGTTAGCTGAAGTTCACCTCCATGTATCAAAAGTCAGTTTAAAATATTTTACTGAGCTTCTGGATGATTTGGAGAATGAGAAAGCAGTGTTGCCGGATGAAAGCATAAAAAAATTTCATAAGTTAGATGCTATATAATAGGACCGCTTCTGTACGTCAGCAAGTTAAACATCCTGCTCCTAATTAGATTTGCGATTTAGACAGAGTTTCGATTCTGAACACAAGCGTCTCCGCATACCGCAGCCGATCGTAAAGAATTAAAAAAAACTTTCTCAGGGCATTACCTGGCGTAATAAATCAAAATCAAATAATTCTTGAATTAGTAAAAGTTGTAATTACAAATGTCTTGAGTATCAATTACTAGATACTTCACAACCTTGCGAACATATTGCATGTAAAGATTGAAAACTTGCATTTCCATATAAAAATATATATAATAATATCATGATATTGTATAATAAAAACAAGATGGTGTAAAATTCTAAAGCAATATGATAAAAATGTTGCTGTCAGGGCAGATTCCAAATTATTTTCCATTTAGAAAACTGCAACGTTTTTATAAAATAAGTTTAGTTTCATATACTTCATCAATTTTTCGTAGCCTTGTGACCCGTTTATAGTGATAGATATTTTATAGTATCTATCCCGTAGGAACACCTCATAACCTATTCTAGGGGACGGGTCACAACCTATTGATTTCAAGACAAGATTTATTACACTTGCCTCCAGAGATTTGCTGAAGCTACATTCCATCCTATACTGATTGATGACACCATAAACAAATTATAATTAATTTCTTTTGATGTATTAATGATGATGTCGCTTTATTTACTTACATTTCATTATTACTGCAGAAAATTGATCTTTCCTAATAGCATCATTTCTTTATGTACGCCAAGGGGAATTTCGTCAATTACCTTGCTCAATTGCATGCATTAAGTAATTCTACTAATTATTTTTTTCTTGATTATATACTTTTTTCAAAGCAATTCAAAGCTGAAACCCCTAGATTTGAATTTAATATTGAAGAGATTAATGTTTGTGCATGTTAATTTTATTCTAAATATTCTTATCTGTCCTTACTCAGATCATCGTTTCTTTTCGCACCCAAGATGCAGATTTTATGGGTCCCGCTAATGGTCCATTTAAAATTTCCTATTCGCTTTTATCTGTTTTATTGTACTTTCGTCGAGGAGAACTTCCTCTTTATAAGAACTGAAAATGGACAATAAAGCTCTACCTTTATAATGAAAAAGTACCTACTCTAAATATTTAGTTTAACTTTAAATTTTTTTTCTAAAATAATTTATGTTTAAATATTAAAATGCATATGTAATAGTCATTGGAACGGTTTCAATGCTGCCGAGTAACCCATGAATTTTGTTGTGTTTGCCTCACAAACATTTTTATGTGTTCAGCCTTCATTTACATTTATGAAGGAAATTATACATTTATTGTATAATTTTCTCGTTTGGCAAGTAAAAAAGAATTTTTTTAAGAACTTAAAATCATCTATATTTTAAGAATGCTCGAAAATTCTAAAGCTAAATTCAAACATAAAAGTAAAAATCTGAAATATAAACTTGCGTGCATAGAAATCGACCCACTGTAGACTTTTGACTTTAACTACATTTTTTTTAGAAACTATTCATCTGATCAAAAAAAAATTATGCTGTTTGAAAGAGTATTTAATATGTATCAATATGAGTTTAAATTTATCAAGAGTGTACCGTTTACATACGTAGCAACCGGTTAACACATAAAACATACTTATGTGGTCGTTATAACGATAATAACAAACTTGTGAAAGATTGAAATTATTGCCATTGCAATTTAAATTTGAACGTTATTCGTTGTTCATAATTTGATTAGTTTTCAAGTGTGTTGGTTTTATGCAGACCACACCTCAAGGAGTCACCCATGTAATTGCTTTAATCCAAAATGGATTTAGCCAGCGAGCTGTTGCTCGACAACTGAATATAACCCGCTCAAAGGTTCGGAGAATGTGCCAACGTCATGAGGAGGTTGAATCCTTTCATAGGCGACCTGGAACAGGCAGAAAGCGATTTACAACGTCTCGTGATGACCGCTTTATCGTGTCAGCAACACTAAGAAATCGCCACCTTAATGAGGTTCAAGTGCAACAACAGCTCCGTGAAGTACGAGGAGTGGCTATTAGTCAGTGGACAGTAAGACGAAGACTGCAGAAAAGTAGCCTGACCCCTAAAACACCTGCGATTGGTCCAAAACTTACACCAGCTCATCGTCAAGCACGCCTGCGTTTTCTTCTGTCCTCAGATGAGACCAGGATATGCCCCTGTGGAAGCGATCGATGAAGAAACGTGTACCGGTGACCAGGGGAGTGATTTCCAGAATGCTGGTTTGAAGATAGGATTGCTTAAAGAGGTGGTTCCTGCATGATCTGGGGTTCAATTTCTATGGGAGCACGAACCGACCTTGCTTTCATCCGCAGGGACGACCGTGGTCACGGGAGAGGAGGTTAAACGAGTGCTAGGTAAATCGAGCAGATTTTAGCAGCTCATGTGGTACCTTACGTTGCCTACATTGGAGACGAATTTATTTTTATGCATGACAATGCGAGGCCGCACACCACAAGCGTCGTGCCAGATTACATTACAGAAGTCGGTTTTCGGGTTATGGAATATCCAGCAAACGGTTCCGACCTAAACCCGATCGACCATTTACGGGATGAGCTAAAACGAAAAATTCGGGCCAGACTTCATGCCCTAACCTCGATTCCAGAACTTACTGTTGCAGTAGATGAAAAGTGGTTTAACATACTACAAGAAACAGTAGCAAACTTAATTAGATCTATGCCTAATCGTATGAGAAATGTTATTAGGGCATAATTTTTTCGTATAATTAACGGTGAGAAAGTGTTTCAATTCGGCTGACTCAAATTGTTTTAATGTGTAGTGCTGCTATAATTCTGTGAGTGATGTACCTAATATTACGGGCATTGTCGTAAAATATTGAATCTGACCAAAAGCTCTGAATAATATTTGCCGGTGATCGACAAACGCACCTTGGACTTCTTTGGCGCACGTTCACCCGGAGAAACCCAGTGTCTTGGTTGTTTCTTGGCGTCTAGTGTGTTGTGATAGATCCATGTTTCGCCCACCGTAAATAAATGGCGAAAAATTCGTTTCTATTGCATCTGAACATCGCCAAACACTCCTTCGAAATGGCCACACGGTTGCGCTTATGGTGGAGTGTGAGCAATTTCGCAATCCACGGTAAAGAAATGGCGCAAAAACTCGTTCCAATTGTCATCGCCAAACACTCCTTTGAAACTTCTTAATCATTGGAATTGATGGTACAGGACCTCATAGTATGTATCAATCCTTTCCTTGGTTTCGCAAAAACTAATGCTTAATCAGCACACGAAATTCACTTTTCTCGATTTTTGTTAAAATTTACGAGGTTGTCCGCTTGCTCAAAATTTGACAGTACCTAGTCTATTAATAGATGACAGCTGACGGAAGCAGTGTTGCATTAGAAATTCCTGGCGGGAAATTCCAAAAGTCACTGACTTATCAAACTGTCCTCATACTTACCCCTATTTTTCCCCCTTAAAGGTAGCGAGTTTTTTTAACGTAGAAGCGTAAAGTCCATATTAAGGATATTCCCCTAATTGCAGGGCCAGGACTTTTGCTATGTAACGCAAGGTACTTTAAAATCCCTCAACATAGAGGAAGAAAACAGGGTGATTTCAGGTGAACTGTTATTATGATTAACGCACTTGAAATTCATTAATAACAGTTAATTGTGTATCGGGAAAACTTAATGCACCGCAAGCAGAAGATCATACATGGTTAGTCAACTATTTATACAATTGTTTACCGATTACATTTTCAAACTACATAATACTTAATAATTAGCAAAATCTGCACTAATTGATCCAAAATACCTGTTTTACATAGGTAATACTTTAATTACAGTTGTGAGTCCCAGGTCCAAGTGCTGTAACGCTTTGGTATGGATCGTGACCAAAACGGTGTTGTGTAAATAAATATTCTCTCTCCCTCTCGCTCCCCCCCCCCTCTCTCCGACCTCCCCACTCTCTCTCTCTCTCTCTCTCTGAAGCATGTGGGGTTAGCAGTTAATGCTATAAAAGAAAGGGTTACAGAAGCCAAAAAAAAAATAAACCTCCAAGTCCACCGAAGTTGATGACTATGTGAAGGATGCTGTAAAGAGAAGAATTTCTGAAATGCATTCATAATGTAAATACAAACATGCAAGACATGTCTAGTATTATACCTGTTTTTGTAGGTATATGTGTTACGCTGGTATCATTATAAAAATAATTAATCAATACACGAGTTTTCTATTTCAGTAGATCAAGTTTAAGACGTCTCTTATATTCCATTGGCTTTTTATCTCAAGTATATGATGGTAGGAGAGGTTTATTTGAACAATCTCGTATTGCTGCCAATCGTGTACGATTCTTAAGGAAATATTACAAAAGTAAAGAAGAGAAATTATACAATCCTGTATTCTTAGATGAAAGTTGGATTTTCAGTCAAGGATCGCATAAAAGAAGCTGGCATGATAAATCTAAGGAAAGCGTGAAGAATAATTTAATGGGTGAAGTAAAAAGGTTTGTTGTAATTTTGTTAGACTATCATGGAGAGATCAGTGCGGAGTTGTTTACAAAATGGTTTGGAAATAATTTCATTGGAAACTTAAAAGAACCATCTTTAATTGTAGTGGACAATTCTAGTTATCATTCCAAACTTCAACAAAAAAATTCCAAATAGTTTATCTAAGAAGAAAGAAATATGCAATTTTGTATTAAAGCACAACATAGCTCATGAACCTATCATGTTTAGAAAAGAGTTACTGCGGTTAGTTGCAGATAATGCGATACCAAAGGTGTACGAAATAGATGAAATAGCAAAGAATATTACGGTTACCACCATATCACTGTCAATTTAACCCAATTGAACTGTTGTGGGCAAACTGCAAAGAACACTACAACAAAAATATAGGAAGACAATTGCAAATTTAAAGATGACCATGTAAAATAAATATGGATGAAATCCTTACAACGAATTGATGGGACATATTGGCAGAAAAATGCATTAAATATGCCGAAGTGTCTATGTTAAAGTGGTGGGAAATTGAGAAACATTTTGAGGTTGTGCAACCATTAATTTTTAGTTAACATATTGATAACTCTACAATAGGTGGACTGAATACATGGAGCAATATGAAATCTATTTCAATTATGTGCTAAATTAAAATATTAAACATCTATAATTTCGTTAAACTTCGAACTACATTACACTGTACATACTTTCTTCTACAAGAATGAAATAATCACAAATGTATCAATATTTATGTTATCGTAAAGTATCTACAAGGATTATGTCGATTACAAAGCAATAAGTATGCTTCTAGAAGCATTGTTATAGACCTTGAGCAACTTTTATCAATTTTTCCACCTGAAATGATTTATAATTTATAATAAACAAAAAAAGTGTTGTTTACTTACATATGTAGGTTATGTATGACGATGGTATGTAATTATAATCAAACTATGTCCTAAATTATAACAATTCACTGTCGGAGCAAAATATTTTTGACTTTGTCAATAAAATAGTCCATATAATGTATAATTTTTTTAGTTTAAAATATAAAAAACATTCAATAATTTTCAATTTTTTTTGACATTTTATGGAAATTTATGTGGAGGCATCTGCCGATAAAAATATTAACTAAAAGATACTTTGCTGATTTAATAAAGACTTACGTCGCCTAAATCTTAGTTTGTATAATTATAATAATGAGTCATATCCAACTTTATTTGAACCAAACTTTAGTATTCTGTACTGCACTCGAAAACACAATTCTAATTATCAACACTAATTAAAACCGTGCTAGTTTAAATTACCATAAAATAAATAAACCAAATTAGTTTCTATTAAAACTACTGATATTGAGCAATCGCGTTAAATAGTTCCGTATACATTAAAAATTTGCATTGTTTAAATGTAATAAAACTTTTTTTCCGATGTAATTATTAATTAATCCAATATTAAAGCCAAGTCCTAATGATACAAAATACAAATAAAGTACATTGGTAGCCAGGTTAAGAAACACGTATTATGATTAGTATATTTAATCTTTGAAATTAAGTAATTTATATCGAAAATTTGCATTTTTGTGAATACAGGATTTAAAAGTACCTTAATAAATGCCTTCAGGTCAGAAGTCATGTTAGCCATGTTATGCATCTTTAAATTAAAGGAATACAGCTTCTGCACAACATTTGCAACTAACACTATAAAAAAAACGATTAATTGTGATTAGTGAGATTGGTAACACATACAACCACTTCGCTAATGTCCGCTAATACTAATTAATCCGTTTAAATTTTAAAGTTAATTCTGATACTACCCATCAATAACCTTGGTAACAAATAATGTAGAATTTATCAAGGTTTAAATATCTGCTATTGCAATGTGGTGTAAATTGCATTTAAATATCACGTTATGTATCCTCGTAACCGTTCAACTTCTGTATTTCTAAGATTATCTAAAACTATTAATTATACTGTTAGGAATAACGTAACATTGTATTATCAAAATATCGATAATAGTATATTATACATAGAGGGAGAAAAATGCATGATTTATCCTGAGATGGGAAACATAGCATTCTCTCCTGAGGTGTATACACTATTTTTTCTGAAAGCGAAAACACAAAAACACGTAAAATTAATAAATTTAGTAATAGTTTCGTCAAATACGTATGTAATAATCAGTGGCCGTTGGGATACGTACCTAGTGTCAGAAAATTGTTTTCAAACTGAAAATTGTGAATACAGATTGAGAAATTGTTAACGGCACCAATGGAACAAGAACCCGGAGAGGAAGAACCTCAAGGAACTCTTGATGCTGCTTTTGCAGTGATTCTCTACATATGTGATATTTTAGCTAACATTAATTTCAATAATTATGGGTCTGTATCATGTACTGTAAACGTAAATAAATTAGTTTTTTAGTTCTTGTGTTTTTATTTCTACTCTGTATTTGAAATTGTCAAAACATGTAAAATAAACTCCTTAGGAAGACAATATGACATATTTGTTCCCTAGGGATAAAATGTTCCACTTCCGTCACGATTTTGACAACAGAGAAACTAACTTCTACTTCCGATTGCGCAAAAATAATTTTATTTTTACTTAAACCAAATAAGGGTTGCCGCCGAAATGCAGGTTCAATTGGGGTTTTTAATATCTCAGGTTTAATGGTACACTGATTTTATAAAAGTCAAGTACACCGGCAGTCCGCCCTCTTATTGCGTTGGCATATTTTGCAAGCGTGTTGAAACCTGTATATTATGTAGGGTTTTATTTAACTCTTTAATAAACATTAGCTCAAATATTGATATTGCACAGTAATTTAAATTAATAGTGAGTAATCTAAATTAACCGCTACTAAATAACCATCCGCTTAGTTTCCTGTCCGTCTACTCTTATTTGAGTTAAAGGAAGCTCATAGTTATTAAAAATTCAAACATTATCATCAATTATGGGTAAAAGACCTTTGCCTACATCCCAAACCGCCCTCCTGTCTGTAGTAACTGTAATTTTAGGAACATATTCAATCGCCGTATTGAGCTCTGAATTCGACCTACACTGAGAACTCTCAGTGCAACCGTTTCGAAGCGGTAGACGTTCGGTTATAGGCGACCTGGACTGGATTATTTCTTTGGATGTGCGACATACGGATTCATCCCCAGGGGTTTGGAAGGGTATGTAATTTGAAATATTAAATACACCAAATATAAATTTCGGATAATACAAGATTACCTCCAAACAATTTTAATTTATGTATTTGTGAGAGCTGACTGCAGCCGTCACATGCATTGGGCTTTTACCCTTACAGCAGTTTACAGCACGGTTAAGTTGTTTTTGCAAAAATTGGTGAAAAACGTTTAAATTGTGCACAAACTATCGAGTAATATACACGTATAAATAATTTTAGTGAAATTAAACAATCTTATTTTTTATTGAATAGAAGTTAAGAATAAATACAAAGGTTACCAGCTTTTCAGTATTGCAACGGTGTGCGAGTTATTGAGCAGACACAATATTGCAATTTTTGAATAATATTGATGTCAAATAGTTGGGAATAGTGAGTAAGAGTTCTGTTTTTTCGAGTAGCCCAAACGGAGCGGAAAAAGTGTTAAGAATGTCCAAAATTAAATGAAATGCGCACGGAAACCGTAAAATGTTTTGTTATAAATGTTGTAAACAGTTCTTCATGTTTGATAACGTTTTGAATATTGTGAACTAAAACGGCATCAAATTAATAGCGAAACCTTCTCAGAAATGAAAAAAAATGAATCGCGTTTCGATTGATATCAATTTTAAGAATATCTTTCACTCATATGATTTGTATTTTATTAAATTGGGTATACCGAAGTTGTTTAAGTTGTTAAATGTAAGGAACATAATGAAACATTAAAATGTCCAAGTATTACTATTTAAACTTTGCTGATAGCAATTATTATTAAACAATAGTAGGTAAGATTGGAGACTTTTGGAACACACCACAATTTCAAGGTTCCACATTATCAAGGTCCCACACGTCCAAGATCGCACAATATATAGGTAATTTGCGTGCGCTACTTCCCCAAGGTCCCACTTCACCAAGGTTACCATATCTCCAAAGAATTATTAATATCAAAAGTAGTATAAAGAGAATATATACCATGAACGTGAGACGGTCCGATGTGATTATGCGATGTGCGTAGAATAGCCAGTGCCCCACAGCGATAATAAGAAACGCGGAATTGCGTTGAGCGGCACTGTCTCCGACGCCATCGCACACATAATGTTTTCATCATTTCGGTAATCCTGGACCTCCATTTGAAGGTTTGCTGAGTCCTGCTTCTACAGTAGAATTTATGGAGGAGTGGTCGTACAGTAGTTCTACGGCAGGAGAGCTGTCAGGGAGCACATTTCTGAGATTGTCCTGGGCCCTACTTGTATCACAGAGTTCGTTGAAGAGTGGAGTCCTATGAACTCTTCGATACAAGTAGAGCAAATGGAGGATTCATCAGAGAGTATCCTCAGTCCTGTGTGTGTTGCTGATTTTATAGATAATGAATGGTCTCTAAATGACTTAATATTATCTAGGAATCCTGCAGCACCCATATAATACTTACCTGCGCAATCACAGGTGAGGGATATAGTAGAAAACTCAGAATCTTCTCCCAATAGTGTATTGAGCCGTACATGCGCTGCGGAGTTTCTGGAGAACAGTTGGGGGTAATACCTTGCTTCCATCCCAAAGCACATGGCAGCGTGAGATACAATGCTGGGTAGCATATGTGTGTTCAACAACACTCCATCCCGACTATCATTGCTATTGTTTCCTTACCCGTACACTAATCTACCCCTCAACCTGACATATTCATCATACATATCCTATTCCTGGCGATATGTTACGTTGCGTCCTCATTCGCATTGCTGGATCTGATTTCTTTTTTTAAAAGGTGTAATACATGACTGTAATAAATGACAACAATTAATAAAAAACCTACAAAACACGTAACTCTACCCGTTCATGTATACATTGTTTATACATTTTCTCTGTTACAGATCGTAGTAAAATGTTTTAATGTAAATGTCTGAAGAAATTTTCAAGAAAAGACTCTGCTGCGAAATCAAAAAACGGTGTGTTGGATAAGGGTACCAACTACCCCACCTTCAAAGATATGTACCGCAAAACCGTGCCGACCGTAGCAATGTGGCACAACCAAGTACTTCCGATGCCAACAGAACGGAACATAGTGATGTTGCTGAGCGTCTTGCACAACCTGGGTAACAGGGTTAAACAACTTAAAGAACAATGCGCAACATAGGCATGCTGATGATTCCTTTGCAGAACCAGGACCACAGCGTTTGTACAACTTAAGGAAGCGTAAGTCAGACCAATGCAATGAACCAGTACAAAAGAAAAGTACCAAAGTGTTGAAATTGTGCTCTGCACTGATTGTTCTATTGATGTTCCTCGATATGCTTATCAAGGACACCTTAGAAGCAATAGGCACAAATCAAATGTGTGTTTACTCGTTGATACTGGGTTGAAGTGATTCGCAATGCTTTTAAACAACGCATTGTTTCGTATAGACTATCACCATTCAATACCTATGCGGATGTTCAGACGTTTACGGGTGACGTTAAAGTGAATGTTTTGAAACTAATACAAATTCAGTTGCAGCAACATTTCTCCAGTAACGTTGAATTGTTTGAGTTGTACTTTCTGAACAGTAGAAAAAGTACTGAATTAAAGTCCTTTCAAACGAAATAAGATATATTGAGAGTCGGGATGGTGTTGGAATAGTATTTTGAAAGAGTAGTGGAAATCTTGTTTGCCAAGCCATCAGGATTTCAGCATAAAGATTCTGGTAAGTGAGAGTCATGATTAGTAGGGTAATATATTATTAATATAACTTGTTTTGTAGGGTAGTGGCTGGTGCATTTCGTATATTTATAGGTAACTATGTTGAAATTTTCTCCCACTACGGGTTTATCCTATATGAATGTCCCGGCTGAAATTGCGCAAAAACACGCCATAGTGAATGTGAAGAATAGTGATAATTGCGGCTATGTATGGACAATCGTATCAGCATCGTGACACCTAAGGGGTTACCACAACGGACGACTTCTTACCCTGATTTCATTACGTTACTCAACTGGAATGGTGTAGATCTTCCTGTTAAACTGACTAACATCTCAACTTTTGAGTCCAACAATAACATCTCCATCAATGTTTATGGAGAGGATGATACTTATCGTGATGGTCAGTGTATTCCTCTCTGCTCAGAGCTAAACTACCTATTCATGTTAATTTATTACTATTAGTCAGTAACCAAACGAATAATCAGCATTATGTATGGATAAAAAATGTTTCTGATTTACTTAGCAACCAAAAAATCCGATGTAATGGGGTAAAATATTTTTGTGATTCAAGTATTCATTACTTTAGAACGGAGGAGCAATTAACTCGACACGTGCCTCACGACTGTAGTTTCGTATACACTAAATTACATAGCGTGATGCAAAGAAAATATAGAACCTAAGAGTTCTATGCGGAAAATATACTTGCGTTTCGGAACTATCAAAAACAGATGTTTCTACCATTCGTAATATATGCAGATTTTGAAGCTCTATTAGTACCGGTAAATACGGCTGAACCCGATCCCAAACAACTGTTCACGATAAAAACGTGTATACATGAACCATACTCATTAAGTTATTATATTAAGTGTGGTTTAAACGATGCTTGGTCCAAATTAGAAATTTATAGGGGGGTTAATGCCGCGGAGGTATTTATTACACGAATCGGGAATTATGTTAAACGGCTATATAATGAACATTTCAAAACTGTTGGTCCAATTTTACCACTAACTGATAAACAACAGGTGATACATGAATAAAGTTGAAATTGTTATATATGCGACAAGTTTTTTATAAATTCCAAAGCACGAGATCACTGTCATGTCACTGGTATATATCGTGGTGCGGCACATTCAAATTGCAATTTAAACTATCAATACCTACATTTATCCCAGTTTTTTTCCATAATCTCAGTGGTTATGATGTCCATCAAACAGTTAGCGAATGAAACTGAAGAAAGTACCGTACTCCTTGTTAATAGTGAAAAATATATAACGTTCGGTAAGCATATTTATGTACATGAACTCATTAACGGTCGTGGCCTTAGGGAAAAGAAGTACATAAATTTACGATTCGTTGATAGTTGTAGGTTCATGGCTGCACCCTTAGATTCTCTATCTCACAATTTACCAGATGGTCAATGTAGAGAAGTAAGGAAATATTTTGGTGATGATAATGACTTTAAGTTAGTTAAAAAAAAAGGTAATTTCCCCTATGTGTACGTAGACAATTTTACTAAACTGGACGATGTCACTGTACCTTCCTATGACAAATTCTACGATAATATATTGATAAAAAAATAAAATTTATGACTTAGCAATCTTTAAATACTGTTTAGACAAACTAAGGCACCATTTAATCTCTATTAATGTTGCATTGTCTAAATATAACATTAATGCTAATAAAATATGCAGTGTATTAGTGGACCAGTGCATTTTGCTCGGTAAGTAATACAAAGAATAGTTCTACTTTTACACTTACACGTTCGTTTTCCTTTTAAGCTTTTCGCACGTTTGTAGAAAATATCTGCTACTCTTAAGTATAAAATACCTTTTGTCGCTTCTTTATGAAGCTGCCAACTACTCAGAATCTACAATCTGCTGTTGAGTACTCAATCTAAAGCTCTCAAAATAACGTTTTTGTGTTTTAAGCTTAAATTTATCTATGTAATAATAAATGAAGTAAATGTAGATTTTGCTAATTTTGTACCTTTTCCAGTCTTATTAGAAGTTTTGCATCTTCACTTAAAGCTGTAATAACTGGATTTGCAATCATCTTTGAAAATCTAATTTCAACTATAAAAATTTTCATAATGTTATACTAGTCTGGGTTGTATGCATTATTACATTGTGCAAAACGTGTACGTCTTGAGACTGCAAAATTGAAAACGTGCAGTCCTTAGAGAACGACTTTCAGAATATTGGATACAAGGTTTGTATTCGTAACCCTCTACCAAATCACGCGCAAAATGTCATTGTTATATCAAACGATAGAGGGAAAATGTGAAATATAGATTACAGCAGTATATGTCCTTAAATTAATATCCACAATGCGAATTTAATAAATAATCAAGAACTGCAGTTTGAATATAATTTATTCATATTTTGCAGTTTGGAGTGTACTAAACGCCACCCTAAACGTATTTTTAGGGTTAGGAAATTGCTGAGAAAAATCGATAAAATTACAATTAACTCGTTGCCTTACCATTGTAAGAATATAACGTAACCAACTAAAAATGTAACTTCTTTTACTCTGTAAATCGCTATCAGTGCCTGTGGACGACACACAAGAACGGTATATTAAAGCAAATTAATTTCGACTGCCTATTTCAGAATTAACTTTATATACTCCGTACGAATTTTGTAAAATTAAGGATATGATTTAGAGTTTCAATTTGAGTTACTGAAGAATTAAACATTTGTATTTGATATACGAAAGGAAAAGATTTGTGTAAGGTTATTTACATACAATCTTGTATAATTAAAATCTTATTAATTTTTTGCACTTTTTGCTTTATTTACTTTTAATTAATATTATATCTTTCAATAATGTTATGAGAAGAACTACAAAAAAAAAACAATATTAATAATTTATTTTTAAACTTTTACGATATAATTCCTTCAGGCTATGGTAATATTTACCTACTTTTTTTTATGATTTGATTTAATTACGTTTTAAAATTAAAATTAGCTATTAACTTTAAAATTTGACTTCAGTATATCTTATTTAGTAGAGCTGATGCTTCACATCCTCAAAACTCAAATAATCGGTTTCTCAGGTTACTAAAATTATTTAAGGTAATCGTGCGTTAAGTTGAACAGGGCAGTCCGAACCTCGGTTACGAACGTAAGCCCCTATCCAGCGTAAGCGTTTGTGATTTTTATTACAATCGCTTAATTTCCAAAAAGAACCCAACTCAACGTTATTCATCGTTCCGGCTTCGTGATCCTCGCTGCATCGGAGTTAGATCTGTCACTGCGTGCATACAGATAACACGAAGAAGCGGTCAATAGACGCGGATCTACAACTACAGCCGGATACAGAAGGATTCCAGGATATAGTCGCCAACAGCAGGATCGTCGTCGGGTCAAGGTCAACGGTAATAAGTATCATTAATAAAAATATTTTAATTTAATTACTTTGTTGTTTTTATTTTTACTGTGTATTTCCTCCGTTTAGAATTGGGTCTCTGATTTCCAAGCCTTCTTTCCTCGGGATGTGAGTCTGCACCTAGGCAGAGACCCCGCCTTTCGATAAACAGATTTTTAATTTTTTAATCCTCAAATTTCACAACCCTATTACTAACAACGCAGCCGAGATTTTTAAGCAAGGTCGCCACCGAGCTACTGTCAAAGTTGTATCCCCTAACCCCGTCGACACCCGTCTACCTACACCACCACCTGCACACACAGCACACACCTACGCACACACACTAGCCTCTCTACCACCTTCTGCACGCACACGTTCCCATTCAAACGCCTCTTTCATATCCACCACATCCACACATTCCTACATTTCCACACGTTCTACCTCTTCCACAAAACCACCCAAACCCGCTCACACACACATACCCGCTCTCTTACCTACACCGCTCTTACCTACACCTTCTCTTGCCTTGATTCCTATAACAGATTCCCCCAATCTCATAGCCGCACGCTCCCAATCCTCGAGACATTGCATCCGCAATATCCCCAAATCCATTAAAACCCAAAAATCCCTTTTTAATTCCTTGAAATCCCTCAACCTTCCCTGGTTGAACTTAACGTTCAAACACAACCAAACCTGTCTCTTAGAGACCTCCTCTCCCTTTCCGGATGGTACGCAGCTTAGGCTGCGACACCACTTCGGAGACCCAACCGTCACCCTCACCCAACTCTCCGGTCCCCGCGTACCTAACACCACTCCTAGAGCTCCCTCCTTTTCCTGCGTGATTCGTAACATCCTAGCCCAAGAGATCCTCGATGCGATCGATCTTCCGCAAGTGAAGAAGGCCGTTCGCATCACCTCAAAGGCACAAACACACCAACTTCCCTAGTCCGTGTCATAACCCCTTCCCAAAGCACCGTTGAGTTCCACCTCGACAGGTGTCGTCATGTTCGGCGCACTACCGGTGCAAACCCCTTTAATCCCGCAACCGACCCCAGTATTGCTCCACCTGCACGCAGGTGACTCTACACTGAGGTGTCCCTACCCGGTCCATCCGCTCCCTAACTGTGGCGAATCACGTCCACCGCGTAAACCCGGCAAACCGAGTGTAACAACTGCCGGGGAGCCCATCCCCCTACTCCTTCCAGTGCCGGAAACGGAGGGAACCTCCCAGTTCCCCGTCGTAAGATGCACCTCTGACCCTATCCTGTCTGAAGAGTCCGACTCAAGACACGGCCCCTTAAACCACCTCCGACACCGAACCCTTTCCATCAAGGACTTCTTACAAGTCCTTACCCCCTGGCCCAGATGGTTCCTCACCAGCGAGATATGGTTATCAGAGCCTTAGACTCGCTATCCCGCAACTTCTTCCAACGGAGGATCAGCACCTGCGTATCCGGTAACGCGGATAAGGTCCGTTATCCGCCAAACCATTCCTTAAATCCTTCCCAATGGATATCCTACAGGGACCATTAACACCTACTCAACCATTCCTTTCGTACGAAACCAACTCACCCAATGACTATTTCAACACCTTTCACACCTATTCAAACGATAGCCAACATGGAACCGCCCTCTTAGTAAACAATTGCTCCCCATCCAATCCCTTTCAACTTCCAGCGCACCTGCAGCATCTCGAATGCGTTGCTGCGACGGTGCACTTTCCCACTCCTATAATATTTATTTCCTACTACAACCCGCCTGGCCACAACACCCTCTCCGATGACCTTTTAATTTACGCCTCAAGCCTTCCAAATGCCGTTATCCTAGGTGATTTCAATGCCCACCATACCCAATTTGGTGACACCGCAACTAACGGCAACGGTAACAGGCTAACTTCCGCCCTGTTGCAGTTGCCGCTCTTGCGAATCGTCAACAAACAGCCCACATACTTTGATCATTTAGGTGCCTCAATAGTAGACCACATCATAGTTTCCGAACCAATAGCTCACTATTTCGATCGTCAGTGCTTTCTAGACACCACGATCACATCTGATCACATACCCCTACTGCTCAAAACTTCATTTTGTCCAGCTCCTCCCACACCCCCTCAATACACAGTCATTAAAGATTTTTCGAAAGCCGACTGGAATGTGTTCTCTGATTACATCTCCAATAACCTTCCCACACTCAATCTTCAAACGACCCAAGATCTCGAGAGAGCCATTAGAGACCTAACTTCCGTAATCGCGGAAGCGGTCGATACCTCTATACCATTAAAAAACATTGACATTTCCCGCAAACCGCTCCCACAACACATTGTGAACTGGATCAAAGAGAAAAGACGAATTTACCGTCAATTCTTGCGATCCAGGGATCCGGCTCTCAAGACCAAATACATTCGCCTCAACGCCTTAATCAGGCGAGAAGCCAACAAACACGCCGAAGGCTCCCGGCCCAAAGCCACCTCCAAACTAGATTATAGAAATGGCAAACTCTTCTGGCAACAGTTCGATAGACTGACCAGAAGAAAAGTAAACCTTAAATCACACCTTACCGACCTTCAGGGTAACCTAATCTCCTCAGACCAAGGAAAGGCCGATTTCTTTGGTCTCCACCTTCAAACCATTTTCCAATCCCCAGATGATCCCCAGTTCGACAATCAGGTCAAGACACTCCTCGAGGGTCGCCTTGAAGAGTTTCGCAACGTTAATATTCCTGAACCCCAAGTCGATAACTAGAGTCCCTTTTATACCCCCATCACGCCCGACCAGGTCCATACGTATTTATTTTAAAAAAGAAAAAAACTTAGCCCCAGGTCATGACGGCCTAAATAGGAAGATCCTCCGGCACCTACCCGACCCAGCGCTCCGTCTACTATACGATATATATAATAAATGCTTAACCCTCTCCTATTTTCCGACGGACTGGAAATCGGCCTCCACCGTCATGATACCAAAACCCCACGCTGACCTAACCTCACCCTTCTCCTATCGACCCATTTCCCCCCTGAGTTGCCTCAGAAAATTCTTTGAGCAGATTCTAGCCAAGCGACTCAGTGACCACCTCGAATTCAACGACCTTCTTCCTAACAGCCAATTCGGCTTCCGTCCCAACCGAACGTGTCACGATCCCTTGTTGAAGCTGCTTACCGAGGCCACCAGAGCATTCAATCTCAAGCAATGCGATCTGGCTGTGTTTTTGGACATTAAGCAAGCATTTGACAGGGTCTGGTACGCCGGTCTCCTGCACAAGATTCGAAACCTAAACATTCCCGACCCCTTCTCCAAACTCCTACTCTCGTACCTGACCAACTGGTCCGTTCGGGTCAAAGTAGGGAAAACCTTCTCAGATCCTTTCGAACCTACGGCAGGCGTACCGCAAGGTTCGGTCTTAGCCCCGATCCTCTACAATATCTTCGCATCCGATACACCCGAAGTCACTCAACCCGGAGTAGTCGTAGCGCAGTTTGCGGATGACACCGCCTTCTGGGCGGTTACTCGTAACAGCGAAACGGCCTCCCGCATCATATCCAAAACCCTACGGAACTTCTCCAACTGGGCTAACCGGTGGAGAGTCGCCGTCAATCCTACCAAGACCCAAACAATCCTCTTCCGCCATCTTCATTACACGGAAAATAAGTGCCCAAAGCTTGCCTCTAGAAATGTGTCCCTCAAGATGAAATCACCTACCTAGGAATCATTTTCACACGAACCCTCAACTGGCCCCCGTATGTTAAAAAAACCCTCAACCGTATTAGGAACCGCGCAAACCTACTGGGCGCCCTCCGGGGTAGAATCAGTGGTTGTCACCACAAAACATTCTTACACACGTATAAAAGATATATCCGCCCTGTTATGGATTTCCGAGCTCTCATATATACAAATATAAACCCCAAACACCTTCACTTCATCGCTTCCTGTGAGCGCCGAATTTTCCGACGCATACAATGGTTACCCTTCAGGTACCCTAATACCCCTACTATCCAACGCGCCAATATATCCCCAATCACACATAGAATCCAAACCCTTCAGAAAAATTTTACCCACAAAAGAATTTTCGGCTTTACCATCTCAACCAAAGAGATCCTTATAACTACCGCTTTCCCCCATTCACACGAAGGAAACCCAAGCTCAAATTTAAACATCCACCCGCTATCCTCACACAACTCATCGACCACCTCCCCGAGGAGATAGAAGAATCCCTTGACAACATCCCGTATGCCCTCCGCATCCCTACGTCTATTGGATGACGACCCCAGCAAGATACCGACCAACGAATATAAGCACACCAACCACGCCACACACACCACAACTAACACGCACACTTAACCCATTAACACATTCATTACTCAATAAAACCTTAATATTTTTTTCTTTTTTTTACACCCAAGATAACCATACCTCATGATTGTACAACATACAATATCACCAAACACCGAAACACAACAAGGAATGACCAGGACTGAAGAGAAGAAGGACTCCTGAACAGTCCACAAATAAGTAATATAAGCTAACAATAAGTAAGTACTAACACATAAACATGAGCAAGCTAACCAAAAAAAAATAAAAATAAAATAAACAAGTTGAACTAAAATCTTAATAAGGGCGGATGCACACCGGATCTGGGCGACCATGATCGGTTCAACTTTAGTAGTGTACTCAAATTCATTGTGTCGACGAAAATGGACAATTCGTGTCCACAGGTCGCCTTTCGAATGATTTCGATCGGGTTGACATTTTTTATTTAGTCGTCGATAAGATGTAAAGTGAAGACGAAGCAGTCATGTTTTTGTACCATATGAGAAGGTAAATTCGCCGCCACAGTTATTGGGTACATCCATACATAACTAATAATTGGAACAGAGGGTGTTTTCATTTGTGTCCGTGAAATTTCCAAACACGAAAACAATTCTAAATCTGTGAATCGCATGTCCAAATGTAGGTTTTTCCTTTTGTCTGACATTGTTCAACCATTAAGTGCCAAAAAAGATACCAATACAACTTTCGTAGATCTTAGAGGTACCTATATTTATTAATTATTTTATGTAGTATCTAAATAAAACAAAATCAGTTATAAAGTGGTGAAGCTATTTTTTTTACTAATAGTATTCCTGAACAAGCTAGAAATGTTTATGAACGGGTACCTTAAATTTGCTTAAATCAATGGTTGGAGGAAAGCAGGAACTGGGTAGTACTTTCCATAATTTGGTTGCCGTGTGGAAAAATATAGATTGCGCCTGTTTAGTGTGACAAGATGGTATTTTGAGTGCGTAACTATAGTGCGAATGTGCAAACCGAGTGTTCCTAACGAAGATGGCCTGGGAAGGTATCAATGAGTGTATTTCGAATGCACACTTGCCATTGTAATAGCAATAGAACAGGGAAACAACCAAAACTGTTCTTCTATGCTCAAGAAACCGTAGATCAGAAGCTAAAGACGGGTCATTTATATGTCTATACCATATCAAGGGCGTATTGGGGAGCACTGACCCCAGAGGTGGTAATTGTATTCCAGACGAGGTCGAATTTGAGCCTTATACAGTAATATACAGTGCGATGTGAAGCACTGTTTAGATCTGCGTAGAAAGCCCAGTTTACTGGCAGATGTTTTACTGGCTGACAAAGATGGTCAACCTATGGAAGGTTCCATGATACGGACATCCCCAACATAGAACTAGAGTTTGAAAACTTGAGATCTAGGCCATTCATATTTACAGCAGGAAATGGTCAGTCATTCTTGTCGGACACAAGGCAATACTGGGTTTTGTCGGCGTTGAACGTGAATAGATTATTTCTTCCCCATTCCAGGATACAGTCTAAGTCACTGTTGACTGAAGCTGCCATTTTTACTTTAACACCCTGACGAGAGCTATTGTTGAGGGAAAACTGATGAGAACTACAATGTAGAGTGCTGTCGTCTGCAAAGCAATGGATCGGGTTAGTGGTTGAGGAAATGAGATCATTTATGCATAGCAGGAAAGTGTGGGAGCTATCACTGATCCTTGAGTACGCCCGCGTTAATGGTAGTTTCTTTCGAAAGAAGCTATCGACGACAACACGTATACGTCATTTGTCTAGAAAGCTGGAGATCCAACCGATGTGCGGATAAGTCGACGAACGAGGTGCTGTTGAGCAAGTAGGTACTTGTGGTCAAAAGCCTTTGAAATATCTAAAACTACTACGATTGTTTCACCGGACCTTTCTAATGTGTTATTGGAAAGTTGGGTGATCACCCTTGACCAACTCTGTCTGAACCGATACTGATGGTAGTTAAGGAGTTTTGGACTCAAGAAACGAAAGTAACTGGTGGTTGATGCTTTTTCCATGATCTTCGATAGAATGGAAGTGATAGCTATTGTTCGATAGTTATGAGATCGTTTTTATTGCCCTTTTTAGGTATAGGTTGGACATTTGCCAGCTTCCACAATGAGGAAACTCTCCAGATGACATGGAGATCGAAAATAGTTGACAATGCAGGTACTAGCACAGGTAGCATTTTTAAGGGCGATAGCTGGAATACCGTCAGGGCCACTCGCCTTGTTTGAGTAAAGTTATTGATAATTGATTCTAGGAGCTTGTATCGAAATTGGATTGGTTTCATACCGTATGGAATAGATTTGGGCGACTGCAAATTTTACCAGAATCATTGAGACATGAATTTGATGAAAAGTAATGGACAAAGAGGTTGGCTTTTGTCAGCAGCATCAGCTACTACAGCCCTCCACGAGACGTCATGGGAGGAGAGGAAATGTACTAAAGTTTTACTTATGGCTTTAGCTAATGACCAAAATATACGACTACCCAAAGGACATGAGACTAATTTTTGCATTTACATTCTTCAAACATCTTTTGGTCTTGGTGATGACGATATTGCAACTATTCCTTGCGTTAATATAGTCGGCGTGATTTACGACAAAATTTATTTGATTTCCATTTGGTATAGAGTTTATGCTTTTGCGATAATCATCAGTGCAAGCCCTATTTAACCATGGTTGGGAACGGGCATGACCTACGCGATTATGTACTTTGGGAATGTATAACTACATACCTATCAAGATAACATCAGTTATTGAAAGAGAAATGTTTGGATGACCGTTTAAAGCAACACTCACGCCAGAAGATTGCAAAAGTCTCGCAGTTCGCTACAATTAGCTGATCTAGAACAACATTTAGTTCTATCTGTTTTCGAGTAACAGTGGGATTGGGTATAGAGGAAGTTATTTCGATTAGGTAGTGGTCTGATTGACCAAGTGGGGAAAGGACACTAGTTTTACAGCCAAGTGGGTTAGATGTAAGGAATGGGCCCAGGAGATAGGAGTTGGTTATGATTGCCATGGATTATGGTGTTTCAGAAAACATTTGTATCACAGGATACAGCAAATGCTTCTGCACTACAACCTACGTGAATATTTCGTAGAATTGAGATAACTGTCATAAGAGGTAGTCTATTTTCAGACTAAGGTAATCAAAAGATGTTGGAAGCTATTATAATTGGGAGACCCATACAAACAACAGAGAATTTTACAAATTAAGGCCCAAAATCACGTCGAACTTGTTTTCCAAAGTGGAACGCTCTTGAAGTGCCAGAAGACAAAAATAACAGTTTCTTATTTATTTAATTGGAAATGAGGCATTTCCATTAAAATAAAACTTTAACACCATATAAGCAACTATCGAACATTTTACATAATTTTATACGGAAAACTGGAAGGTAGCGCAGGTGTTCTAGAAGAAAATGGGGCAGAGCAGAATAGTAGTAGGCCTGCATTAATAAATGCAATAATACGTCGTTTAGACAATTCACGACCTGCCACATATCGAGATTACCTTGCTGACTATTTTATTAGTGAAGATGGGGTTATACCCTGGCAGTGGAAATACTGCGTGAACGAAGATGAACAATAGTAATTATAATACTGGAAATTGTATTTCTTTAACAAAAACATTAAAGCCTAAGTACCTAATCAGTTTGATTCAACATGAAGTATATTGCTTTGAATATTATTATTGGTTTTATGGAACCTTGTAATCACATATTTAATAAATAACTTACTTGCTATTTTTAGTTTTCCAGAATCTCAGCCCATGCTTTCTCTGGGATTTGCCGATTCAAATGATTACTGCATGAGGTATCGTATAAAAGTTAATATTTTTCACCAGGTGGCACAAACCAATATTAAATTTGCTTTCACTATCACTATCGCCACTTTCAGCACTCCTTTATCAACCAATTTTCTGTTCTTTTAATTGTTGCTTTAAATTTGATAGAACATTGTATACTTCTTTCATTGAATGATTTTTAAATTCATCTTAAATCACACGTTGATGAAATGTAGAAGCTTCTGATGAAGAAACCATCGTTAAACTTCAAAAATTGTTTTTGAAACTATTATGAATCAATGTGGGACATTTTTTGAAAGAGAAAGCAACTCTGTAACGGTTTGAACATTTTAATATTCTTTCTATCGAAGGTAAGAACTGTATCCAACAGTTTTTGGTATTCAACATTAACAAACTCACGAAATTCTTTTAATTGTTCAACTCGAACAGTATAAATGTAGAAATAGCCATAGATGTTCACAATAATGGCTTCGATGTCAATAGGAAAGCAGTCCGCTGATGTTTGAATACAGATATGAGCAGACAATTCACTTCAACTAAAGGTCTTTTAAGTCACTGATGAAATTTATAAAGGTCGCTGTATGGGCTGTCTTGTGCTGCTCTACAATTGCAATTTGTGTTGTCAGCGCACATTGCCATTAATTTTGTTGTTAATTGGTATTTATCGACGCTTTAATAACATATTAGGATATAATATGTAAGTTTCAACTGGAAGGTCTTGTATGCCCTTGTCTTCATAAACTATCTTAAGAGTATAGGACAGATTACGTTCTCGTGATTTGAACAATCGGTATAGATTGTTACAAAATTGACCGTACCAAAATCAATTTGTACGGAGATTAATGACCCATTTTGTAAAATATTAACACACTGCTTTCAAATTTGGTTCCAGCACATGCAAATTTTTGTTCGAAGCAAGTTTTATTAGCTTATAGTGCAAGCCTTTGAACCAAAGGACCGATTCTGGATCACGTTATGGTATGACCAAGTACATTCAACGCAACTAGCTTTCGTTCTTCATTTCCAAATGTGTCCTTACAAAAAAGACGATATTTTACTACTAAAGCAGCAATATCTGCCTTTTCTGCTTAAGTATCGATATGTGTTGAGCAATATCCGCCTTTCCACCATGTGCAAGTATAAGCTGTGCACAACGTTTGAAGCACATTACATCACTATCTGAGGTTGTCTTTTCAATAAATGGATACTCACTTTCCAAATCTCTATTAAATGTACACTTTCTGTTTGGCATTTTCTGATTTTCTACCGTCCTAGGTAACACTACACTATGGCACTTATTTATTAATACTTAACCTTAACTAAGTAACCATTTACACTACATTTGTTTACACGCACCGGTATATTTATTTTCCATAGTCACAAGACACAGTCGGTAGTAAATTCATTTCGCCCTACGCTTGATAATGCTTTAAATAATTTAAATCGCTCAATTTTCAATTTGATAATATGGAAATATTGTGAAGACCAACATTATTATGTTAGTTTACGACGTGAAGCTATTGAGATATATAAACATTCTAATAACGTGAATAGGCAAGAAGAAAATCTCCGTTTAAATAGACTTTGACACCTTATAATTTAAAAAAAGCACATTGGTACGTCTCAATTTTAGTTTCTGTTATGTCTAAGCTTCTTTCCTACGTTTTTACTAGTCATTGAAGTAAATCTTTTACCAATTACATATGTTGTTACCACAGAACTAGAATTTAACATATGTAGTTACAATTAAAATTAAACCTGAATATTATATGAAACATACTACATTGTGTTTTCACTGTAAAATAACACAATTGTTAACAAAACTATTTCTTTGTTAGAATTGACTGGATCTTTAATTGATGGCGAGTTTATATTTGTGAATGCTTTTATCAATTTGAAATTAAAGTTTTTCACAATTTTACACTTACATCATATTTTGATTAAATTTTGTTAAATTTGCCCTATGATTACGACATTTTTACAGTTCACCTTCGTCCGTTAGAGGGTGTTCTGATTTGTTATCTTCAAGGCAGGATTTAATTTATTAAGCATTTATTATAAATTTCGATGAGTTCAAAAGTAAATATAATTAAAATTAATTATTAAGTATTCAGTTATTCTTTACTAATATTGTATTGCATAGTTAGCTTTATACGTTTATCAACCTATTTTAATAGCAGGCATATATTTGTGTTTTCACTTCAAATTTCATAAATTTATCAACATCTTAAACAACTCTGAAAGATATTATTACTACTGAGGACGATAACTGTAGGTGTTGTCGAAACGTTTAGATTTGTGTAAAACATTAAGACAATAATACACCATTGAAAACCCAAAAGCTAAATATATTAAATATGTGATTTAAGATCTTAACTAAATTAATAACGAGGATACTTCTAAAATAGTTCAGGCTTCTTCTTAAAAGTGACTCGAAAAATCGATACCCGGGCATTTTCCCTCTACAGTCAGGCTACTTCTATGGAAATTAAAATAAAGCTAATTCCAGAGAATATGATATTGTTCTATGTGTGACTTTTGTCTTTAAGTAACTTGAACAAAAATGTTATACAAAACATAAAATACTTAAAATAAATTAAGTTGGCCAAAATAAAAATAAAAATAAATGCATCTTGTATGACAACAAACTCATCTTTACCAGCCTAATGTGTACACCTGATATAATCCAACTAAAATCGTAAAGATTGTAACCAACTACAGGATTAAATATCAGGAAATATCAAAAGCAGTACCTCCGGGGACTAAACCACCCGTAAAACCTGAAAAAGTCATAGCAAGGAGTGCACAAGAAGAGCATAATTATACTTACGCAATAAATTACTCATGCTAAGCACATGCACCCAAAAACTATATTGACTTGCAATGGGATTCACGGATGTAATCCACCACGTAAAACTTGAAAGAATCATAGCAAAGGTATGCACAAGTAGAGCATAATCATAATTACGCAATAAATTACTCATCCTAAGCAGATACACCCACAAAAGCCTTATGACTTACAATACGATCCAAGGGTGCAATACACCCTGCATAACTTAAAAAATCATAACAAAGGAGTGCACAAGAAGAGCATAATCTATGTAAAATATCTGGTGTGGAGTACCACACGACCTTCCACAATACAAAATGGAAATTAAAAGAAATGAAACAATTTTAATGTCATAGTTATATCCAATAACGCACCTATTTTTAAACACGTTAGAAGCGATATAATGCCCTAGGGCATTGTATGAAATTACTATGGAAACAAAGTATATTTGGTGAAATATGGCCAAATAACAAAACGTCAAAATAAATATTCTAATCATAGATCTAATAATTATACATCTATAATTCCAACTATTTATCTATTTAGTAACATAAAATTACAATTTTCGAAGTGGCCTGAAAAGTACTATTTTCATTTGAAACAAGGCCAGCTGCCATATTTTTGAAATAGCGCTAGATTCTGCTATTGTAGATCGTGAAATTAAATTTATACCCGTTACTAGTGCGGCATTCATTAATTTAGACTGATTCCTATTGTCTACATAACTTTCAGCTATTGTTGCACTCTTCCAGCCTCCAAGCCTCATCATTCTGTGTTGCCTCCTTCGTCCAAAAATAGAGTTGCTACTTTACGCCTAAAACGCCTTGAAAAAGGTCGCAATTTTAGCAGGAATACTCCTAATACTTTGAGAATGAGATGGTTGATAATTTCTTCCTGTTTGTAAGGAAAAGTTCCAATTGAACAAATTTCTCACTGCTTTTAATTTTTATTTACAAATAATTTTTGCGCAGCATTAAAATTTTGTCCAAGGAGAATTTGTGGAATACGACTTAATCAAATCTAGAAAGTAAGCTAGCATCACTGTTCCATTCGTGCCGCTTATTGAATATTCTTTTAAGCAATCTTCAAAATTGCGCTATTCTTTTCGTACAGTGTTTGTCTTTTGTGGTACAAGTGCTTCCACACATTTTGCAGCTTTTAATAGCAATTTTTGAAAAGATCTTCGGACAACATTTTAACCACAGCACAAAACGAATAAAATGGGGTCGGAAAAATCGATGTTTGTTTACAAAAACAGAATGCATAGCTACGAAACCAAGGTGACTGAACAAACTCAGTTATATTTTTGAAAAATAAAAGTCAAACCCACCTTGTTTATTATTAAAAACACGCATGGCAATGAATGACAAAAATACAATTCGATATTTTTTTAATTGAATAACACACTAAAAGGACCTTAAATATAGAAGGCACCACGGGTGTTATAGAACAATACGCTCCGTCAATGTACATCCGTCAGGCCAGAGGCCCCGGAAGGTACACTGTTGGCCGCGGGCATAATTATACACGTAACACCCTTGATACATCAATTACAATATTAATATTCATTTTAGGATAGTTATGCAAGTTCTTTCATAATAAGTTAATAAGCACCACTGTAAAAACAAAAACAATAACCTATGCCAAACAGACATTCAAATTTCATATCTGACAGAGGTTAATCGATACCTAGATGTCAACCTAAACTATGTGAATGCTAGTGCATTACATGACCTGCAAAATACTAAAATTATAACAGCTGTTTAAGAAATATTTAATAAAACACGCACACGCACACGCACACGCACACGCACACGCACACGCACGCGCACGCACACGCACACGCACACCACACACACGCACACGCACACGCACACACTCACACGCACACGCACACGCACACGCACACGCACACGCACACACACACGAACACTCACAGCCACGCACACACAAGCACACGCATAGGCACACGCACACGCACACGCTCACGCACACGCACACGCTCATGCACACGCACACGTACACGTACACGCACTCTCACACGCACACCCCAAGCGCACACACACGCACATGCACACGCATACGCATACGCACAGGCACAGGCACACGCACACGCACGCACGCACACGCACACGCACACGCACGCACACGCACACGCACACGCACGCACGCACGCACCACGCACACACACGCACACGAATACGCACGCGCACACGCACACGCACACACACGCACGCACACGCACACGCACCACGCTACACGCACACGCACACGCACGCACACGCACGCACACGCACACGCACACGCACACGCACACGCACACACACGCACCACCACGCACACGCACGCACGCACACTGCACAGCCACGCACGCACGACGTACACGCACGTACAGGCACACGCACACGCACACGCACGCACACGCACACGCACACGCACACGCACACGCACGCACACGCACAGCACACGCACGCCACCCACAACGCACACACACGCACATGCACACGCATACGCATACGCACAGGCACACGCGCACGCTCACGCACACGCACACACACACGCACACACACAAGCACACGCACACGCTTGTCAGTTTTTGGCTTTTACTTAATTGTCTAAAAAAGCTTCATATTTCAAAGATGTAAAAATACCTAGATATAGACCTTAGATATATCGATTAATTATGTAATTACGTAATTTAGCGGAAAAAAATCGAAGGTAGAATTTAAGTGTTTGTTCAAATTTTTTCAGTATATGAAAACGATTAATTTTATAAGAAAAGGTGTATCCATATTTTTTAAAGAAAATTTGATTTTACATAACTTTCCTTTATACAGCTAAATCTAAAAATGAATTAAATATGAATGAAAATTGTTAAACTGTATTATTACTATCTAATAGAAGCGGGCGGCTTTGGAATTTTTTTTAAGTTAACATCTCTATCTGACATAAAGTTTTAAACAACATTTTAACACAGATTATTGTTTTTGTTTTTAAAATGTTACCGATATTCGTTATGAATCTAAAAGAAAGAAGTTGTATATTTATCCTAAAAAAAATGTAACTAAAATTATTTCATTTCTTTTAATTTTTTAAGTTAGCATCTAGACGCCTATTACCCTCTGTATGTCATAGTATGTCACGTTTTAAACGTCTGTTTGGCATAGATTATTGGTTTTGTTTTGACAATGCTGCCTATTGATGATGTTGCATAATTATCCTATTAAAAATTATTTCATTTCGTTTAATTTCCATTTTGCAGATTGGAAGGTTGTAAGGTGTTTCACACCAGATATTCTAAGTTTAACAGGATGGATTACATCCCATGAATACCATTGCATGTCAATTAGGCTTTTGTGGGTGTTTGCTTAGGATGAGTAATTTATTGTGTACATATAATTATGCTCTTCTTGTCCACTCCTTTGCCATGATTTTGCTATAGTTTTACGGGATGGATTACATCCCGTGAATCTCATTACATGTCAATAAGGTTTTTGTGAGCGTATTTGCTTAGGATGAGTACTTTTATAATTTTGCAGCTGGTGAAGCTATTCGAAGCTTTTCATGTTTAAATGCTAACATGTGTGATACTATCATGTAATGACGCACGCCCATGGTCATTCGGATAAACTCGGCGTTTTTAGAGGCTATGATTTTTTGCTATTTTCACGGAATTAAAAGTAGTTACCAATCAGCAATATATTATAGAATATATCGTAATATCCAAAAAAAGCTTGAATATTCTCTGAGAAGCATTAATTTACGAAGACACGTGTTTGGACTATTTATCGAATTATGCTCAAAGTAATTGAAACATATGTTCAATTAAATACGTCTTTGAATATACATTTCTATTCGAAATCTACGAAGCTTATTGTAATATTATTGACTACAACCAAAATCATAAAAAAGCGGTTATGTCCTTTTATGCTACAGTATTTATATAAATGTCATTCCGTTTAATAGTATCATTCGTAATTAATACACGTATAAATATAACTATAATGTGCCTACTAATTGGATTTAATACAGAAAGTCAATTGGGACGTAAACAACGATTTGTACAAAGTGGTAGTTTTGATTGTACCTAAGCTAATTTCTTATCTTTTTAACCCACTGTCAATTAAAATAGCTTTTGTTAACAAAAAATTAATTATGGGAACAATTACGAATAATTAGATTTGATCAAAATTTAAACTTCTTTTCTACCTATTTTGGATTAATGCTTTTGCTTAGGATTTTTCCATCGTTAATTTTATCACTTAATATATATTTTACCCAAAAATTTCATAACGATCTTAATTTAGTTCATTTGTATTAATACAAAAAAAATCCCAGTATTGAAACTGTTTGAAAACAGATACCGGTGTTCTCAATTACGTAAGTTCAGAGGAACATTAATAATTTGCGTTAGAGTAAACCTTCATTAAATACTTAGTCATTATTAAACTTGAGCTTTACAATTTGCACGTTAAGGCTATAATTTTCGTGGTAGTCATTATTTCTCTACAAGTATATAGAGGGAACAGGATCAATATATCGCGTTACATAATCAATGAATTATTTCGAACTCTAGCTCAGCAGCTGTTGTCTATCTAATTCAATTACCACCCGACCAAATTCTAACCACCACCAAGATAAGATTACCTTATAAGCGAGACAAACCCACGTTTCAGTATACACACAAAATTATATTAGGGGAAACTTATTTGTATTAGATCTTAATTCAAAATTTGAAAATACTGCAAATTCCGGAAAGTTGGATATTTTAGAAATGAACTGTAGATACATATACGTATAGTATAATAAACAATTTTACTTAAATATAAAGGTGAGTTTTTTCATATACGTTCCAATATTTATAAGTTTGGTTACCTACTATTCCTTTTGTGACGAATTCCCAAAGTCTGAGATCAGAGTACGTTATTGCTTTTTAGATACAGAACAGACCCTTTTTGAATAGGTTGGCTTAGAGGATATGTGAAGTTGTGAACATTCGACGAACCATGTGCACAACATATTACTTTGAGGTTCACTTTAATCTTCTGCTTCTTGAATACGAGGAAATCGCTGTTCACAAAAAAAAAACTCCGCCAACAGTTCAAGTGAAATATTTATATTACACAGAATTTTAAATCGCGTATTGATAAATTATAACCCCCTACTTAATATTCACGTTTAAACGTTAATTTGACGTAAGCAAAACTGTTAAAACTTAATCAAAGTCAAGAAGATTGAGATTAATTTATACTTATACTTTACCTACAATTTCAAATATGGGAACTTTTGATCGATACTCCAATCCACATTTAGAGTTAGTGAAATACATAGACATAATAGTCTGATATATTCCTAGTCTAATTTGGAAGCATTCATCAGTAAAATATATCTCTGTAATTTCATACATCCTTTATTCCTTTATAAGGGAGGAAGGATATATTGTGCTCATCATTTGTCCAACGAATTTCATGAAGTTTTAACAACGCTTTTCTCTTATTCTGTATTATGATCCGACTGAAATTAATAAGGAAAGTTTTACAATGTAAGTACCCTATATGAATTATTAAAAAAAATTAACATCATAAATTCAATTAACTTTGTTTAATTATCTGAGTACGTATAAAGTGAAATTTAACTCTTTATTACCAAATTTCTAAATGAACATATTTAGTATGTAATGTTAATAATATGACGTTGTAATTGAAAGGCTCAAAATAGAAATAGAAAACAGAAAACAGAAACCATCCCCATTAAATTAATTTATTAACAGTTAAATCTTAAAGTTAATGACAAGCTTCAAGAGGTGCTATCGTCACCAGGTTACTACAAACATTAAAGATTAGTCAATAATACTTAACAGGTAAGAATATCCACAAGTAAAAAAGCAGTGTAATGGATCAAAAAGCACAGCGTATAAATTAGTAGCAATTTAAGTTAAACGAAGTCCAATAGTCAAATATTAGGAAAATATTTTTTAGTTACTGAAAGAAACTTGAATGAGATAAAACATAGCAAATTGAAAGGTAAACAACATGTATCGACCAAACGCCACCACAGCTAAAGGCTAAAAAATTAAAGGCTATTATTTCCGATTGAAAATCTGACGTGTGACTAAACTGGCAGATGGTACAAGTTTGGACCACAAACAATCAATGAATTGTTGAAGATAAAGGAAATAAAAGTTGTCAGCTCCAGTCGGAACCCAACAATCTAACCGTAATTAAACTGCAAAATCCAAAGATTATTAAATTAAAGACTACAAAAGAATACAAACGTGCATAATTAGAAGTTAGCCATCACTGTAAGTTAAAGTTGAAAATTGTGTTACGGGTTAAAATGGCAATAAGATTTTTTATAAAAGATAGAGTAACAGCCGATAGCGAAGTGAAAGGGGGTGGGAGGTTTATGTTGCTCTGCAAGTGATTAAATCTATCGAAACACCTCAGTATTAATATCTCTTGATTTCAGCTATTAATTACCAACAACAATAATAACTGCACGATAACAATTCTAACATAAAATCAATAAACATGCTCAATCCCGAACGTTCAAACAAACAAACTAACAAATAATAAATCTTTCTGGTTACTTAAATTTTCTGAACTGTTAAATAATTTTTCCACTGTGAATTGGGCGGAAATCACAAAATTTTCATTCACTATTAAAATAATACGATTATAGGTTCGAATAGCACCAATATTGCATTTGAAATAATCCTGAAGGATCGGTTTATACATAAAATTCATAGATGAAGTTGTACGTAAAATTCTTACTTAAATTTTTAAAACAAACTTTATTAAATCTCAAAAGATCAAAATAATATTACAAATTAATACAAAAAAAAATTAATATCCGTGTACCTTAATTTTTATCGCAAATCGTCATAACGATATACTCTTAAAATCTAAGGCGTTAGTACGAACTCAAAAAAACCAAAGGCAGGATGGAAAACGCTTCCGTCAATAGAATCTGTCTTATAACAGTTAAGTACACAAAACAAAAAAAAAATAGATTTAATTACACAAAGTCTGAAGTTTTCACACATTTTCGAAAGTTCTTTTCTTCTCAAGTCACAGCTACAGAACAACAGAATACTACTGTGGTACTGCCGACGTCCAATTGATCTTTAAAATTGATCGGAACAATAATCAGCTTGAAAGTCAATGCCTTTTGTATATAAAGTACACTGAATTAAGTCACGGCAGGTAAATTGACCGGAAGTTACTTTAATTACGCATAAAATATACTAAATCCTAATCCAAGTGTTCTTTATGTACTGGATAACCTGGTTCCATTAGCACAAACTACTTATCTGCACACAAACCTTCTTTAAATACACAGCGTGTTAACATTTTGTACACGAGCAAGGATTGTTTGTTTTTAAAACAGCTGGGAGCACACAGTTTACTAAACTCAGTTTCAATTAATAATAACAATGGGATCGGTGCGAGAGCATCAAACAGTAAAATCCCCAAAACACTTGCGCATGCAAAGCCGCTCAAAGCGTAAATTATTCCATAAAACAGGGAGGTACAAGCGATAAACGTTTTCCCTTTCCGATAGAAACAGGGAGGTTATGAAAATTAACCAAAAACAAACAAATATCTGAAATATGCCACCGCGTTACTATACCTCAACTCAAACTCTACTACTGTACTCGCGCAAAAAAAAACCCTCCTGACCTCACTCTATAACAACTTAATCACATTATATCTAACCACCCACCAATAAAGTTCTCAGAATAAAAATGCAAATTCAACAAGTTATGAGAATTTATTCACGAACGCCACGTGCATCTGAAACTGCTGATTATCTAGAATCGCGATAAAAACTTGATTCTTTTTTTTATTGTAAACATCTAAACACTTCTCATCAATAAGATTCAATAACCCAATTAAGTAATGTGTTAACAAAAATTATTATTAATTTTATTAAATACGTAAATAAAAAGTTTACCTCGAGTAGGATTTGAACCTACAACATCTACTTTGCTACAATAGCGCTTTATTCAACTCAGCTATCGAGATACAAGTCTAACCGATGTAAATTATGTCTTTGTTTTATTTATTTATATTTAGAATATTTATGTTTTTAATAAAACTAATAATAATTTTTAATTACATATTTACATTTGAACTTATTTGTTCATAACAAAACTTATAATAATGTGTTAATAAAAATATTTCTTACGTATTATTCTTTCCATCTTAACTAAATATGTTGCCTCATAACACAGTAAACGCTTTCCTGGCGCAAGATAACCGCACTACTACTTGAAGGGCGCTCAGCTTAATTTAAGGTAGTAGGTATAAAATTATCTGTTTATTTCTTATATATCCATAATTTTGCTAGAATATGAATTAAGGGGATGAAATGAACTTAACTATTAGATATGTTCACATATATGAATTTTAAAATATTGTAACATTTTTAATTAAACAGCAGAAAAGTTTAACTACACAAACACATTAGTGCCTTAGATGTAGGTCAACCGTTTAGAGACAAAAACCATGAATCAAAATGAAACTGTTGCAGAACAGGAATCGACCAATGACGTGCAATGAATCATAACCGAATATATTTAAGCGGCTTTTGAAGTTGAAGTAAATTTGATTGTTTATAAAATGTTCGAAACAATCTATTGTATACAATTCAAGGAATGCAATGTGTTATGGAAGTTGGTAACTACATATCGTATCCCGTTAAATATGAAATTC